>OMKR01096222.1:0-10398 GCA_900302355.1 Cyttopsis rosea
TCCCCGATGACCGGCGGAATAATTGATAATTGATGACGTCTGCATGTTTGGGGATTAAAAAGCGTTTCAATACGGCGCGGACTTGCATCAATGTGTTGTATAATCAGTCGATATCATTAGCTAATCAACGCCTTCGCTCCACGCTCCTTTGAGCCACTTTATAATTGATGTTTGACAATGTACCAGCAAGCTTGCAACTTTGAAATTAATTCACATTAACACATCCGTCAATGATGCCGTGCGCGAGTGTGAGACGGTCTCAACAAATTTTTCTTTTCCAATGCAACCTGTCTCCAGGTAGAGAAAAAATGACCAATTGTTAAGTTAATTCTGTCTCTCCTCGCTCATGTATTTTAGCGAGAAAATATGTGCTCTTTGGGTCACCGCTGTCAATTTATTAAAAAAGAAAAAATCATTATGTGTGTTTCAATATGAAGAGGAATTGAAATCGTATCGACCCGTGTTAGGGTCCTAAAACATTGAAAGGGTGAACATCTCAGAGTGCCAGGTCTTATTTGTATTTCGACACGCACGCGCACACACACACACATACACACACACACACTTGGGGGGCCAGGAAAGACAAGGTGATAAGCCAACATTAAAGCAGTGAGCGGCGGTCTGTCAGATCTGGCGGTGTGTTTATCCTGCCCTTGGCGTCTCTCCTCCAGACAGATCGCCACATGCCACACATAAAGGCCTCTGATTAACATGAAAGCCGGGATCTGGACCCAGACCACAGCGCGCGGGGGACGCTTTGATTTTACCACGAGGACGTTCACTGCCACGGTTTGGCCGAAGAGATGAATTGAGTCACTAAAAAGAAAGGGGGGAAAAAAAAGGTGTCGCACGGAACAAAGGAGGACCATTAGGAGTTCATGTTTCAGAGTTAATCATCTGTTCCTGACCATGGAACGATGATGGGTTGCTAATATTTCACATTTTGTGTCATCCGAAAAGCTTTTGAGATTCGTGTGCTGTATGTTGTTTTGTTTAAAATTGACATTTTATACACACACGGGAACAAATTCACTTTTTCACACATTAATTTATTTAATTACTTAATTATTAAATTATTAAATTGATTAATTAATAAATTAATGAATTGCTTATTTCTATTTATTTTTCTATCATTTTCCTAACAGAACTATTGTCCTTGCACTCCCGCGCTGACCCCTTTGACTTCCTTCTTCCACGTTCCGTATGACGGCAGCGATCTCGGGTTTGAAGCTCGTTCAAGCGTCGCCGCGATTCTACGGCACCCCTGGTTGAGAGCATCCGCTAAAGGGCTGAGAATTTCCATTTCAAATGAACCGATTTTATGAATGCTGACCTCCATTAAGTTTTCATGCGCGGTCACTTCCTCCCGTGTAGCCGGATTGGGAGAGGATATCCTGCCCGGAAGCTCCCCGGGGAGACGGTTTCCGCGGGGGACAAGTTTGCTGCCATATTCGGTTATCACTGCCATCACCTTTCGCCCACTGGTGATACTGGAACACTTCCATTGTAGACAAGGGTGGTTAAGCATTAGCAAGTACTTGGTACACTAACCCGGTTTTGTTAAACTAGGCTCTGCTTGGTCCAAAATGTCCAGTTCAAACATTTAAAAAAAAGAGCGTTTATTAACAGAAATAAATGTGTTTTAGAAATAGGGTTCCCATACTTACTTTCTTAACTGAAAGTTTAGTTTAGTTTAGATTTTTGAATTGAATATGAAGCACTCATCAGTTAACCAACACTCGTCACATCCAGTAATACAATCAAAAAATAGTTTATGTCTCCGTCATGAATCATATATAGATTCATCACTAAAACAGTCCGTGACCAACTCAACTCCTTAAACATTCCTCAAAATTAGGCGGAATCCCGTGGTACCGAGCCGGAGCACGAAGGTCACGGAGAAGGTCATTAAATATGGAGGTGACCTCCTTTTCCAATTGTAAGTAGGACTGTGAGATGGAATTTAATGGATTATAAATCCATTTGGCAGATATGATTATAACCTGGATGGTTTCCAAAAAAAAAAAAAAAAAAAAAGAAGGCAGAAGACCAAAGAGAGAAAACTGAGTCAAAGTAGTCCGAGTACCTCTGTTTGAATTCCAGCATTTTTTTTTCGCCTCCAGAGGAGCCAAAGTTTGATCTTTACTAATTGATATATCCCGGCTCCACACATGAATCTTAGAAAGCCATACCTTGGGCCAATTTAGCTGTTCCACTGGCTGAGTTTTAATTGAGTCCACATTAAAATTTACTTATAAAATAATAATGGGCTCACATGCAAATGAGCCCATCCCGATATTGCCGTGGCCAAATTTGCATATCCACAAGCAGACTGGGATTTCAGAAATCAATATAGATGATTAATAATATATGGGCTACAGGAATAATTAAATTCATTTGATGCAAGGATTCAGTCAGCCTTGGCAAACCAAAGGTGCAATTTTGCCACAATCTAATTTAATACAAGTTGCCTGGATTGCAGTTTCAATTACATGGATTAAAATAATAATGTGGGTTAAAAAAAATTACACTTTCAAATATATGTTATTTCATTTCATTTCATTGAATGCATTAAAGAATGAATTCCCCTTTCTTTCGACATTAACATATTGCACCAAATTGTTAAATTAAACTGGTCTTTAATTTATCGCCCCGGCATTAGAATATGGGGTTTGCCGCTGCTCAGGCAGGGGGGACGGGGACGGCGCCGGCTCGTGTCGCGCGCGGACACGTCGTCCTGCGTCACGTGACCCAACGTGGACGCGAAGCGACGAACCGAAATCTCCAAATGATACTGGAACACGATAGCCGGGCGAACAGCGACGTTACCGGCGGAGGCAGCTGCTAATTGCTTGTTGAAAGGCATCCCAAAATAATGCTACCAGGACGGCTCTGATTTGACTGTGTTCAAATTAGGACAAATAATTTAGGGTTATTATTCGTGTGTACTACTGCATTATAAAATGTCTATTCGATGCAATATTGCATGTGCTGTACTGTAGAAGATCTTCAAATCTATCGACACAGCTTCGTTAACATTCTGAATACAATCTTATTAATGTCTCCATGTAATTCATGTAATTCATGACATAGTCATGCATAACAGTCGATATGTTAATTAATAATTGACCTAAGATATTCTGCATTTATCGATCACACATTCCAAGCAGGGATCCTCGTTCCAACAGTTTAAATTGATAATTCCCTTGAATAACACGAGTCCAGAATGAAGCCGTGTTTGTACTGTCATGTGATCACGGTTCTGGCCATTTGGTCCGCTGTTAAATTTGAATTGTATAAATGATTCAAATTCGCACGTAGGAAGTTACGGGGAACGCCGCCCACGCGGTGCTCTGTCGGTATTGAAATGGAGTTTTCCTTTCCGTGCCCTCCAGTTTGATTCGCTCAGTATTCATTATCCAAAGCCGTTTAAATAAAGGCTCGAATACCGCCATCGCAATATTTCAGCACAACCAATAAATGTCATTTCGGTACATCTTAGCTGCTGCTGCTGAGTGTTAATTACATCCCAAAATAATGCTATCACCACGGCTAATTCTATTCATTATGAATATTTAGTCCCATTTTTGGTTCATACTGTTAATGAGGCGTGTCTGACCCGAACCCGATCAAATACCGTTTTACGTGATAAAGGTAGCGGCGACTAAACAAGTCAAAAGGTGTGATACTTTTCACAAAAGCTCTTCATAACACCAACAGTCAATACCTTAGTTAATAATTGAGCATCATCACGTATTCTGCACTTATTGATCGCTCGTTCAGATCGGCATGGCTGCTCTCTCCGCCATCTGAAGTCAAACCGTGGTTGTACATAGTTGTGCTAAGTTGTGTGCGAGGCACTGCCCATTAGTTGCGGCTGCTAAATTTTAATTGCATAAATGATTCAAATTCATCCCTAGGAAGGAAGGGGGAACATTGTATTCTGTCAGTACTGAGAGGGATTCGCTGGGCATTCATCAGCCCAATCGTTTTGCATTATTAAAAAAAGAAAAGAAAAAAAAGGTCTGTTTGAATACTGACATTTACAATCAATAGAGTGAAACTTTGGAAAATCGTAAAAATTATATATCACATGTAGCTGTATTATAAACGTGGAAATATACAGTATGTGTTCAATGTAAGGTAAATTATAACGATAAATAATGATGAATAAAAAGCAACAATAATTAGACTAGAGAATTGAACAGAGGAAAAAAAACACTCACATTCACGCATGCACACACACACACACACACACACACGAATCGACCCGTTCTGTCTCCCTTCCGCATTCTTCATTGTGTTATTATTTCTCTGAAATTAATTCCTTTGAAAAATTTCCAATAATATTAATAAGTGTTACAATTTTTATTAAGATTATTGGTGAATTTTCAGACTCTGTAACCCAAAAGCAGGCACACAGGGTTGACGTTCGACATCATAAGCGTCACAGCGGACAGGTCTGTCCTGCGGCATGTGCGTCGCACGGCATGTAACATGTGATGGGAACGCGTTGGGAAACGGGAGGCAATTCCGCGGGTTCACAAGGTTCTCCTGCAAATGTGTCAGGATCTGACTCTACACGAGTGTTCTCCACCTGCACGGCCCTGCGACACCACGCTGCTCTGTTTCCGTGGGAGACGCATTCAAGTCGCAGACACATTAGCATTCAGCTTGCATAATAAATGAATGGCATTCATTTGGAGCTCCTTGGTGAGTTTGCAGAGTCTTGAACTGCTGAGATGAGATTATGGGCTTTGCGTTCTTGACATCCTGTTACATCCTGGGCATTGCCAAGGCATTGTCAACAATGCCCAGAATCCAGTCTGGTCCATAATGAATGCAGTCCAATATGTAATGACTGAGTAATCACATTATTTGCAGCCTCTACGTTATTCTGATGGAGGAACGCCTGCATCTGGGCTCCTTTAGTAATTGCTCGGCCAGGGAGGCGAGGGAGGGGGATTTGCATCCGCACCGGGGAGTTGCATTGCAAATGATTATGCTGAATTGTTTTTGCAACAGGAATGTCCAATCCAATAAAGTTAATGATCTTGAAAGACATGGGGTGAGAGCGAGGGAGGGAGAAAGAAAGGGAGAGAGGGAGAGAGAGAGAGAGAGAGAAATCGATTAAAATGCAGATGTTGGCCATTCGACGGTTGCTGTGATAGTGAAGAAATCGCAGGCGCATAATGTCGAAGTAATTAAGCGCTCTAACTTTTCAGGAACTCCGATGATTCTCTGCTGTTGTTGTGGCGGCTTTCATCACTTCTGCCTGCTTGGCACCGAACAGCAATTGCATAATTCCACTGAATTGCGATGTGTGTGGTTTTATATTCGGAATTTGTTCTTGGCTCTCGTAGAATAGATATTTAATATCAATGAGAAAAAATAGCATCGTGATGCATTGTGATTTTTTTCTGCACGAAACACCAATATTCAATACCAAATAACTAAGTTCAGTATGAATTTATATTTGAAATGATCACATTTGTCCTTATCCTCTGAAAAAACGGTATTTTCTCTTTGTAATTTTAAAACACGGCAGAAAGCGGTCGCCGTCGAGACAGCACAAAGACATTACCTCTGATGTGTTCTGTGAAGCTTCGTATCTCTGGATGTAATGGATGTAGCTCGTGGAACGCTCTGGTGGATTACCCTCATAACCGCCACATAAAGAACACTCGCAACCTTTTTTTTTTTGTTGTTTTCACGTTTAATTATACAGCCTCTGTGATTACCAGGTAAAACAAATTATGTGTTTTGTTGGCAGCAGATAAATCTTGGTCTCAATTTGCTGTAATGACCCATGTAATTTTTAAGCAGCACTACATACCATCTCTTTTAACACATATCATTAGTGGGGTTGTATATTAGATATACATTCTGTGGCTTAATTTGGTCTCTCAGGGGCACTTGTAATGATGCAGCTGCTGGGTACAGGACACCTTTAATTTATTTATTTTAAATGTTGAGAGTAATTGAGTTCTTGAGAGATGTGAAGCAAGCCTGCTGGTGAGGTCGGTGCCTCTGAAAAATGCATTAATTCCATACCGCAATCTGTTGCGAAAATTAATACGGGGAAGCTTTTAATGGGGAACAGGGAGAGAGAGAGGGGGAAAAAAACCGTATTTTTCCGCTGTTTCTATAGCGATTCTCCGCGTCGGCCACTTCAGTGCGGGACGACACTCCGCAGTTATTTATCCGTCTCTGTAGGGTTATTTATTACAGACAATCATACGGATCCTTTCGGCAGGAGATGCAGAGCAGCTGCGGGTGATGATGGAAATGGTTTGTTCAAGTGTCGGAAAAAAAACCCCAAAAAAAACCAGAAGAGAGAACGATCACATCGCCGGGTTTCAGGAGATTACGCGTCAGAATAGTGAATTGTTTTCTCCAATAACAAATGATCAATAAAACTGTGTAAGCAGGTGTTAGGAATCCACTGTAGAGCAGTAAAGAGGAAGGATGGAAGCATCCGGAGCCAACTGTTTAGCAGGACAGGTGCTGGATATAAATAGACCTACGGTGAGATTCACTCACCGGCACACGGTTGGTTTTCGGTGAATCCCGTGAGATGTCTTTACAATTTGCACTCAAAGAATATTGTATGTATGCATTCAAAATAATGATAATCATAATAATAATAATCATAATCATAATAATAAAGGACCCTTTCTTTCACAAAAAGAACAACGCAGTCGAGTCTTGTCACTTGATATTTCACGCTCACTGTACCGACTGGAATTGATTGGGGTCTTTGTTTTAAAGCTGACACCGCTTGACTCACCACTCGGTGTGAAGGGGTCATTGTTTGTTTAATATTTTCTGAAATATGTAAAAAATATGAATACATGTAGTTTGGTCAAACCCTCACAACCGGGCCACATTTTCTGGGCTAGACCCATTTAAAGTTGAGGGTGTGGAATTTAGCGGCATCTAGTGGTCAGGTTGCAGATTGCAACCAAGTGAATTAATCTCCCGTCACCCTCCCCTCCCAAGCGTGTAGGAGAGGCTACGGTGGCCGCGAAACTCGCGAAAAACCCGAAAGTCCCTCTCTAGAGCCAGTGTTTGGTTTGTCCGTTCTGGGCTACTGTAGAAACATGGCGGTGCAACGTGGTGGCCTCCGTGGAAGGGGCTCCAGCCCCCATGGAGATATAAACGGCTCATTCTAAGGTAACGACAACACAACGATTCTTAATTTCATGGATTATACACTAGTTAAAACATACTTATGAATATTATATTCCATTTCTGTTCTGCTAAATGCCACTAAATTCTACACACTGCACCTTTAACTGGCTGCAGGCATGATGCCGCCAGTTTATTCAATACTGTGATTCTATCTTCAGTTTGTGAGCATATTAGTTCCAATTTCCAACAAATTATCAAAAGATAGTTGTTCACAGAGACATGCTGTACATTGTACCCTTAGAAAAATGACTTTGACCCGTATGAACTTTTGAGAAGGCTAAAAATATAAATTATATATATATATTATTTTTCTTCCATTTGACAGCTTCAGTGATGGAAGACTCCTGACGAGCTCCTTGACAGGACCAAGCTGTGCTCCTTCCAGCACCAGGGCACCAGAGCGCTGCCTCCCGCTACCAGCAGAACCATTGGCCACCAGCACAACCATTATAACACAGCTACTCCTGCGGTGCTGCCGGCTGTTGCCGGGCCAGACCCTCTCCATCCTCCATCCCGACCGTGGTGTGAGGGGAGAGCGGGAGCGCCGGGGAGGAAGACGAGGAGGAGGAGATGACGAAGGAGCAAATAGCAAGCTGCCTGCCCGCCTGCCCGCCCGCCCGGCTGGCTGGCTGGCTGGCTGGCTGGCTGGGCGTGATCCGCGGGGAGTTGGCTTTGGACGAAGGCCCAGATCAATGTGACCTAAATTCAAATGCGAATTAGAGGGCTGTCAGTAGGAAAGGACACTCCGTAAATGAGCTCAGACAGTGCGAGGCCCCCGGGGAACACGGGAACCAGGGCCCCTCATCCGTTGGAGATCTTTAATGAGTTCCAAATGGATATTCAGGGTCCAAGCTGCGCTCGCCCCCGTGCCCCGATCGCCTCGCCCTTCCTGCAGGACCCGAGCCAGCACTTAGACACTGGACAGACCCGGCGAGGTGCAGGGAACTGGGTGTTGGAGCCCAAATAACCCAGAGATGTCTAAGCTGGAGCTTCATCCAGAATGTTTGTAACATACTCCACAAACACTGACAAAATCATCTCCTCACGTTTGCAAAATTGCCATGACGACTATTATTATTATCGATGTTAGTAATTAACTAACTACATTAGTAATAATTAATTTATTTGAAGATTCAATGCATTGTATCAGTTGGGTTTCAGGTAATACTACATTATGTAGATAGATCTTTATTGTCATTGTGCCTAGAACAATGACAATCTGTTAGCAGCTCTTCAGCACTATGCAGCATTAAAACAGTACAGTTCAATGAATCAAAATAGATTTAAATAAAAGCAAAACATATAAAGAGGCAAACGATAAAAACGAGATAAAGTGACCCGACAGTACAGTAGTGGTAGTAGCAGCATATGGTTGGTGCTGTATGTGCAATACTGCGATATGTGCAATATCATAGTCCTTCTTAGTCCGTGAAGTGTGCAGTGCATTATGAATGTGTGTGTGTTGTTATATCAGTAACAATATCAGAAATCCGTAATCTGCACGGCAGAAATATGCCTAATGCTAATAATACGCAATTATTAACATGGACCGGGTCATTAATTACCCAGGCCTCTAACAGTTCCAAGGCCGCCTCGGCGTGTGAACTACGCGGCGATAATAATAAAAAAAAATACGTGATTCAGGACCTTGACCGCCGCGCACACGCAGACGAGTCGGGAAGCAGCGCTAAAGGCCGCCTCCTGTTTGCGAGGAGAATTCCGTCAGGGCGTCGCGGGGTGAGGGTGTGAGTTGTCGTCCGGCCCCGGCGGAGCCGCCGACTAAAGCGGGCCGAGCCGCGGAGCCGGGGAGGCCGGGGTAATTAGCATGCTGATTCTGCATGTAATCAGATAACCCCGGCACGCTGGCCTGCTTCTATACATTAGGACGAGCATCCATATGGGAACGCTGGCACTTTTGATTGTCTTCAACGCAGCATATGCTAATTGTTGATTGTCTCCAATATTATATGCTAATTGTTAGGAATTAGCATAATTCATTAACATTTGGGCCCTAATTACACAATGAAAAAAGACGATCCCTGAAAAACAGTTTGGTGTGCGTTGACTTCCTAATGCATGATGCGATTAATGCCCTACTTATTTGCATATAGCTAAGGAGCTTGAAATATTAAAAGTGTTGTTCAGAGAAAATCGTGATTAGTCCCTAATCAAATGTTTTTTCTGCCTCTTTAAAAGATGATACTTTGTTGGCCCTCAGGTGAGAGGAAGAGCCCACTGCTTGGCTTTTATTTACCACTTTCCCTCCCTGAAACGACTTCCCCGACATGCAAATGAGCGGCATCGGAATCTGTGTCTGCAATTAGCTGGCGATGCCGCTTTTGGAGGAGATTTAGAGAAACAAATGAATGGAGATTGCCTTATATGTTTGATACATCATTTCGCATTCTCTTTGATGACTTCGGCTTCTCTGGTATTAATGAGACCCACACAAAGATCAACCAAATTGCTTTGATTTCATCATAATTGTAATCGTACGTCTTTCCTCACCATTTAGCTGCCGTCCGTGCTGGCCTGCACAACCAGGGTGACCGCGTTTTCAAACCCCCGAACGGGGACGGCGGCGGGACCCTTTGTTGCCGGGTTTTTCCGGCTCAAAATTAGAGCTTAGGTGGTAACTCTGCGTGACGGCGGCTGCGGTCGCTCCGGACCCAAATCCTGCGGCGATGACAGCGATAATGCGTGAATCACAAACTTTTTTTTTCTATAATGGCCTAATCCCTAACCCTAACCCTAACCCTAACCCTAACCCTAACCCTAACCCTAACCCTAACCCAAACCCTGCGGCGATGACAGCGATGATGCGTGAATCACAAACTTTTTTTTTCTATAATGGCCTAATCCCTAACCCTAACCCTAACCCTAACCCTAACCCTAACCCTAACCCAAACCCTGCGGCGATGACAGCGATGATGCATTAATCACAAACTTTTTTTTTCTATAATGGCCTAATCCCTAACCCTAACCCTAACCCTAACCCTAACCCTAACCCTAACCCCTAACCCTAACCCTAACCCTAACCCTAACCCTAACCCTAACCCCTAACCCTAACCCTAACCCTAACCCAAACCCTGCGGCGATGACAGCGATGATGCATTAATCACAAACTTTTTTTTTCTATAATGGCCTAATCCCTAACCCTAACCCTAACCCTAACCCAACCCCTACCCCCACCCCCACCCCTGC
>OMKR01096238.1:0-11380 GCA_900302355.1 Cyttopsis rosea
CAAAGTAAAGAAATTCTCTCCCGGCTGGCGGCTGCGCCTGCTCCCATTTGTTTTCCGAACCGACAATGACAAACAATCATCTTTTCAGTTTCCGTTTTCAATGATTCTCCGTTTCTCCGTCTGTGTTGTGTGTGGAACTCAAAACACCTTTTACCTGAAATTCTTCTCAAGGTCGATGGCGACGTGAGTCAGTTAGAAGTTTATTCTCCTGGTGGCTTGGGGTTGAGGCCCCACAATCACAAATTCACGCAAATTGAATAAAATAGGATAATTTCACACAGGTAGCGGCGGCCGGTCAATAGGATCAGGAGTGAAAAATGTTATCATCAGATACTTTGAATATCTGGTCAACTAATCAAGGGAGGGGGGCGTGGCTTTGCTGCTCTGTTCTGATTGGCTGCTGCAGGGAAGAAGAACGATTTATTGATCACGCATTTACCACACACATGCGGAGGGTGACACACACACACACACATGCAGGAGTGGTGAATGATGAGATACAGTCTCTGCTTTTATCCCATCCTGGCCGTCCTTCCTCCAGGGGCAGCCAGGAGCAGTGGGCAGCCCTCACTTCGTCGGCGCCCGGGGACCAGTTCCAGGTGGTGGGTCCGTGCCGTGGTCAGGGACAGGACAGGAAGTGTTCTGCACGTTTTTAGTCGGGGTCCTTATGTTGGAGGAGACCTATGCGAACACGGGGAGAACGTGCAAACTCCACACAGAAAGGCCCCTGATCGGGAGATAACCCACCGGAGCACGGTGCCAACAGTGCCCCAGGCGGGAATCGAACCCAGGACCTTCTTGCTGTGAGGCAACAGTGTTAACCACTGAGCCACCGTGCCACAAGGCCTTCAGGGAGAGGCCTTCAGAGCCCAACCACCAGGCCGTGGGGGGAAAAGTGAGGTGATGCATCATGAATTCAATGGTTTTTAAGTTGTCGTGGAGTTAAATATGGAAATGGAACCGTGTTTCATGTGCGTTTTCCCAGCACTAACCCTGCCAGGGCCGAAAGGTTTGATTTCCACTTTTTTGTGAATGGCTCTCACTGCATCAGTTATGCGTCTCACTCTCTGTTGTAGTTAATTGAGTAGAACAGCGCTTTAGCTACGCTGCTCCCCTGCGTAATACTCGTGACAATTGTGATCATCTGTTAAATCCAAATTAATAGGTGTTGTACAATTTAAATTGGAAAACTGACCCCGACCCCCCCCAAAAAAGGGGTTTGTTTAGGTTTTGTTATGAATAATATTGCTGCCATCTAGCGGCCAAAGTGATGCACTTCATTGTGAAGCTTTTCATCAGACACATGGCTTTCAGTCACTGGATGTGTGTTTGTGTGTATGCGAGTGATAGTCGATTCTAGGCCGTTTATAATGTACACTGTCTGAACTGCAAACAAAAAATAGCACTTATAATTAAAAGATACATGGGAGGTTTTTTCTTTTTACTTTATTTGAGATGCATCACTGTGATCTTGCAGTGGGACAGGGACACAGTATTTTGGTAGATATAGACATCACGTGTTCATTATTCTTTGGAGAAGCTTTCCTTGTGTGGCCCTCTTAGTTACAGCTCGATATATCTGGCTACAAAGGCAAAATCCTACTCCATCCGTCATCTGGTTAGACACGCTAACCAGCCTCTTAATTCTTTAACTTAGCGGATTCGAGCGGGTCACCAAGACCGCTGTAGTTGCATTTGAGGACTGTGAAATACAGTCAGTCTGTCAGTCTGCCTTCGCCTGGTTCTAAACCCTTCACGCTTCAGTCGGACCAGGTGAGACAAACCGTTTACCCATTACACAAGGCACTGGGTAGGATTTTTAACACGCTGACTAACGCTATACCTGATTCACCAACCACGCCACCCCAAACGCACACACAAACTCAACCCATTACCCATAAACCCCTCCTAGCTCCAACCAAGCCGCCTTAGCTAGGTTTCTTGCCGTTCTTCTTCTTCTTCTTGGACGCCTGCTTCTTGGAGGTGTCCGTGCCGATTGGCTGCTCTGCGAGTGAGGATTCTGCTTCTTTTTGGGGCGCGGTGCTGCTCTCCGGTGCCGTGGCAGCGGAAGGTTCTGCGGGCATGGTTTCGATCGTCGGTAGCGGGTCCGAGGGCTGCCGCTTGGCCTCCTCTACGTGCGGTGGAACCACCGGTTCGGGCGCCTGGACCTCAGTGGCTTCAGCAGGTACAGTCTCAACGAGCGGCTTTGGTTCGGGTTCTGATTTGAATTCTGCGGACGGCTCGGTTACTGGCTCTGGGACGTTGACAGTTTCTGCAGGAAGCTCAGCGTTGACTTCCTGTGGCGGTGTCGTTGGCAGTGTTGCCAGATCTGGCACGGTTGTCTCCCGGACCTTCTCAGCTGGAACCGGCTCCGGAACTGGTTTCACTGTGACCGAATCTGTGGCTGTATCGACCTCCACCTGCTCGGCGGGAGCCGACTCCGTCTTCTGGACCTTCGTCTTAAACTCTTCCACAACTAAATCTTCTTCGTCTTCTTCGTCTTCATCATCTTCGGTGTCAGTGTCGGCGGATGGAGCCAGCAGGGAGGCGGCAAACTCCTGCAGCCTGGCCTGCTCAGCCTTCAGCCGGGCCATGTCCTGTGACAGCACCGGGTCGGCCTCCTGAAGCTCCCGGAGCTCCTGGAGATCCTCGGCTATCAGGGCGGGGGAGTCGGCGGCCCCCTCGGTGACCGCGGCCTCCCCCTGCTGGGACGTTTCCGTCGAGGCGGGGTGCAGGATGGAGGGGAGGTTGGCGCTGGCGCTCCGCACCTCCTTGATCTTGTCGTAGAGAACTTTCCTCTCCTCCTGTAGAGACCTGCAGAGCATCTCCAGCTTCTGGATCTTCAGGACAAACATCTCAAACTCCTTTCCCTTCTCCGACCTCTGCAGGGGGACATGGGACGGGGCGAGAGGGTTGGTGAGGGACGGAGGGAGGGAGGGGGTGAACAAACAAAACAAATTCAAAATAGTTGCTTTAATGGACCTTTGTGGAGTCATTTGGATTTCTTGCCATTACAGGAAGATGTCTTTAACAACTCCATGGGCATAGGTGTACACATGGCTTTCTTTGGCTCCTTTATGTAGGTATGCATCTGCATACCTACATAACCTTTGCTAAAATTACTCAATTGCAAGCAATTAAATTCAAGCAAAATGCCTAGAAAAATAACCACAAACATGAAACCAAAGATTATTTTCAAGTTCTGCATTTCCAACTCAAAAGTTTCTCATGAAGATAGATTTAGATCAATATTTAGGTGTAGATTTAGGTCTAGATTTAGATCAACATTTAGGTCTAGATTTAGGTCTAGATTTAGATCAACATTTAGGTGTAGATTTATGTCAAATAATGGGGATGTTGTAAATGGACACTTAATGAGAGCAGCAGGTTCCTTAAAGTAGACGCACAGCAGACCGACTGGACGCAGTTTCCATACCTCTGCGATCATATCAGCCAGAGCCTGGTTGCAGCTCTCGAACCTCTCCTTCCAAACGTTGGACTCTTTCTCCAGTTTCTTCATCTTCTTTGTCATCTACAGGAAGGAAAAAGTGATGAATAAAAAGAGTGAAGCGGGACAGCGAGCTACCCTGATACAGACCGACAGCACCTACCTTGTCCATCTCCTGCTTAAAGCTGACGTAGATGTCGTTGCTCTTGGCCAGAGTGGTCTGGAACTCATCAAACTTCTGAGAGTACAGGGTCAGCTGTGGACATGGAGAGAGACAGTTAGACGGAGAGACAGACAGATAAAGAGACCGGAGGGAAAACATTTATGGTTTCAGGATACGTTCGCCATTTTTCAACCCAGGCCTTAATTAAAGTCAAAGGTTTTATCAGGTTTTTTTTATTAGGTTTTGTCAATGCATACCATTCGGTGTCATGTTAGCACTGAAATGCAAATGCAAAAATATGAATAGTTGCAAAACAAGTTGAGAATAAAAAATGATCATTTTGAAGGAAATTTTGAAACAACAAGGATCAAAATTTGCAAAATGTGGGGAAAAGCGAAGAACAAAATCAACTGAAGTGCAATGTGCATCCAAAAGTAAACATGAAAGGAAATATAAGCAAAATGTAAAAGTTTCCCGTTTCCAAAAAGGAAATGTAACGATTTATGCAGCTCAATCGTTTGCCCCGTTGGACTGTATTTAGGCACAGTGAGAACCTGCAGCAGAGCAGTACGTTAATATGAATAATAAGAACCAACATTTTCATACGGCCTGGGTTGAAAAACAACAAACCTATCCTTTAAATAAGTACCATATTCCTCGATATTTAAAAAATGTGCTTTACCTTAGTATTGACTGTATTGCCAATACCAAGACATTTTATTTAAGGCTTCCATTGCAGTTTCCACTATTATGTGAAAAATCCGTAATTTGTCTGATAGATGTTGAACGCGGCTTAGCGTCTGTTCGACATCCAATGGAAACAAGAAAGTCCTTGTTTGAATGAAAGTTAAAAAAACTGAGCTATCAATCAATATTTGTAAAAAAGAAAAAAAGCTTAATCTTTGACAAGTTAAAAAGACTCTAATCTTCTCTAACATGTTGCATTTGATGTTGATGAAGAGCTTTGCTTAGACACCAGATCTGACACGTCGATCTCACATTCTTGTTCTGCTCAGTCAGTACATAATCCTTTTTAACTCAGGAAAAGCACAAAGACAAATGGAAATAAATAAACTCAATCCTCAATTCAGGCCAATATTCACGCAGCTTTTCTTTCAATTAGAGCTCGGCCAAGCTGCAATTTCAGATTTTGTTAGTGCAAGTGAGTATTATATGGGTTATGTACAATCTTCAATACAATATAAATTAAAACATATGCCTTTCTAAAAAAAACAACATATGTTTGCAGATAGTTGGTTGCATTTACTCCACTTAATTGATATAAATTAGAGCTTTTCCTGAGCTTGGAGAACAATTTGGAAGTACAAAGTGGTCGCTAATGACGAGGCGTCTAACTGATGAATCACCATTTACATCAGCGATTATTAATGGATTGTAGTAGACAACGTCGGGGCCCATTCATCATCATGTTTCAGTGTATCTATATTTTAAGCCCATAGGCGCCCACATTTATTTTCACCCATCTTAAAAAGAAATTTGTTCTTCACTGATGATTATATTACAGCGCTAGATTGGTTCATTAATTTTGTTATTTCACGACGGCAAGACAGAAAACATTGCTCTGAGTGCTAGTCGGGTTATTCCTGTAGAGGAGTTGTTTAGACTCGCAATGTGCAGAGCGCGGCACAAGCACCGCGAGCGTTAGGTCAGAGCTGGGCGGTGATTCAGCGTTATTGTTCATCTAACCCATCTTGGTGTTGATGGAATGAGGAGATCGCCATATCGCACTTTATATTCATCACGATGAGAAGACACGATGAAATCTTCCCACATGAGACCTGAAATACTTGAGGATGTTTTACTGTATTTAGACTTAATACAAGTATAACTAGAGTTTTGGTCTGATATCATACTATTGTTATTCCAATTGCTTTAACATTGGATTCTCACAATCACACACCAGTATTATGCAGAATTCCCTTAGGAATCATCCTACTGGTACATTCTTCCAATCGCCCAGCCCTGGATGGTCCGCCTGCAGCGATACAAAGAGCAAGGCACTAATGCCGTCAGGGTACAAAGCAGCTCAGGGGGCAGAGCGGAGTACGATGCTGCCGCTACTGCTGGTGGTGGCTCTACTGCAAACCGCCAACCGCAGAAATGTCCTTGAATTCGTGAAGGGGTCTGTGAATATGCAGTTTGTAGGACTGCGTGTACTGCACGCTACGCGGGGCTGCGTCCCCCTCTCTCTGCCTGTCAGCACGTTGGCTCGTCAGCAAATATTCACCTGCGTCTGCATGACAGTCCCCTGCTCTTTGAGTTGTTGAGCCTGCAGTTTCCAGTGAGCAGCCTGTACCAGTAACTGGTTAGAGCAGAATAGGACAGAGCAGGAGAGGGAGAGAGAGACCAGGAGAAAGAGAGAGAGAGAGAGAGAGAGAGAGCGAGAGAGAGAGAGACAGGGTCATTACCTTCTTCTTCATGGTCAGCTCCTGCTCCTTCATAGCGAAGCATTTCTTTGTTTTGTCAATAGCCTCCCTAAGCAACTACAGTGACAGAGAGTACACAGGAACACATCACGTACCGGCAGGAAGTACAATACACACATACAAGTACAACAAGTACAACTGTTAATATTACAATGCAGATACTGTATAAAATCAAACTTTCGGGACAGCGCCATCCCTGGTTGTAGCAGTTGCTCCATCTAATTGGCTCAAATTAATACCAAGTGATGTCACTCTGTACCGATCGGAGCCAATCAGATAGAGGTCAGCTGTGAAGTTAAGAAAGTCCAACAAGATTTTAACATTTTCAGCTTGTTTTTTACCATTAATTCATTTTTATTTGTATTGTTTATTTGTTAAACTGAGTGTGTACTCAGACATACTCTAAGTGTTTATTAGGGTGTGAGAATGAGAACATGTGACTGCATGATGCTTAATTATAATTATAATGCTATGATTCAATCCAATTTGATTTGAGCTAATTAAGATGCCAGATTGACAGTTCTCAATTTCTTTCTCAATTTCCATGTTTCCATCCTTGTCCATGCTGTGTGTGGGAAATCAACGTGTTTTTTTTTACACTGGGCTTTAATGCTTACAATGGGATATGAGAAGTAAATTGAGAACATTCGACGCTGACAGATGGTGGCTAGGCGACAACGACCCCATACCGGCCCCTGGGGGCGCCACTGACACTCTGGGCATGGAGATCAATGTGGATTGAAGACTCACGTATTCCTTCTCTCGCTTGTGTTTCTCCTCGGCCTCGGCCAGCAGAGCGTTGGCCTGCTCCAGCTTGGCCTCCGCCAGCTTCTGCTGCAGGTCGCGGTGTTGGTTCACCTTCTCCAAACCCTGGAGGGAGGGAGGGAGGGAGAGGGAGAGGGAGAGAGTCAGTCAAATAGACCTTTGACACAGAAGCTTGAATGTGTAAATCTACTCCTCACAATATATCATGACACAGGGTTTGTTTACAGTATATACAGTAGACTAGACAACCTAGTCTTATCTTAAACTTCGCTTACTAAAAGTGCAAACTTCACAAGAAATCAACCCACCCTCACTAGTAAGGGAGAGTGTATATTTTCAGAAAGAAAACTATAAAAAATGTAAAAGGAAAGTATTAAAAGCGTAAAAACAAAATTGCTACTGACCCCTTGCACAGACCACTAGGGGGCATAAAACCTCAATTTGGGAACCCCTGGACTACAGAGCCTAGTCACATCAGAGGCTGTAGATTGCACTCGTCCCAACGAGTAGGTGTTAATGTCTGCATTTCTCTCTTCTTCTCCTCTATTGCTGTAGTTGTTAGGAGGATGAGGCTGCATTGTAATTGTAATTGTTGTTTCAATTATATAATTATGTTTTTTCAAATTGCGGTACTTAGTTTTTTTTAGAGCCTTGGAGAAGAAATCGTGATTAGTTGTTTATCTGATCAAAACATGGTAATACTGTCCTCTGAAGAGGTGGAATGGTAGCAGCTATGAATGTATAATAAAAATGCTGTACCCGTGTCATTGCACAGGTCGTCCAAAGGACGGGGCTGTTACGAACGCTTCTTGACGATTAATAAAGATTTGGCAGGTTGAGCATTTAAACTCCACTTGCAGATTTAGTCTCGGATGCAATGGCACAGATGCCCTGTGGTGTACACCCAGCCTGCTGACAGCGCATGTTAAAAAAACATCCCTGTTACTGTAGTACAACTAGTACCTACAACTAGTACAGTATACGAGTGTAGCCGTCGTGACCGTGTTGACCTCTGACCCCTCCTCACCTCCTCGCGCTGCTCGTACTGCTGCATGAGGCTGTCCAGCTTGCCGGCCAGGTTGGCATTCTCCTGGCACAGCTTGCTGTTGCGGTTGCTGTGCTGCTCGATCTGCACCTGGATGTCGTTCAGCGTCCTCTGGAAGTGTCCGCTGATCTCCTGCCGCTTCTCCTCGTCCTCCCTGCAGCGCTGCAGCGTCTCCTCCTGAGGGAGAGGAGCAGGAGGAGGAGGAGGAGGAGGAGGAGGAGGAGGAGGAGGTGGAGGACGGAGAGAATGAGGAAACATTGAGCTTCTTTCCGTCTCCTGCTCTACATTTCTAGCGGGAGTTTCTTGTTCTTGTTTCTTCTTCCAAATGCAATTTGATTTAAGAATTAATTACTTTTTGATCTTAGAATTACAGCTGGACTCATTTTTGTAATGCAGTGAGCCACGCCCACCTGAAACTCTCACATTGCCTGCGAACCTGAAAGTGACGTAACAGGTGTGAGACGGGACAGAGCGAGCGCTACAGTGAACGGCAACGTGGCAAGAGACTGAGTGTGTTTTCATTTCCGATTTAGATGTTTCCTACTTGTATGAAACGAAAAACGTGAACATCCGCTCCCTCCCACCGGGTCTCTCCCCGGATAGAGCCGCGGAGAGACGCCTAGAAAAAGGTTTTATTTTATATTATTTAATTTTTTTAAAGTTATTTTAGATTTAGATGTATTTGTTTTCCTTTGTTTCCTACTTGAACGAAACAAAACCTCTGTCACACCCGTCTCTCCGTTGTTCTCTTTAACTTTATTAACTTATTTAACGTTACATTACTTTGGGACTTTGGATTTTTGTGTAAATACTATTTACTTCTAAATAATAAATCCCAAACACAGTACCTAAATATCTGTGAAACTAACTGACTGACCTGCCGTCTAGCACCCTACTACTCCGCTGTGGCAGAGACGGTGAAGTCACCTCACCGGCCCGATGTAAAAATAAATCTTTTTTAACCGCAAACTTTTTTCAAACCATCTTCTCCATAAGCCCAAGATTGTAAATTAATTTAAAGAAACCTGATAGTTGCTCTTTAAGACTTTTATAATAGACTTTTATATTCAATATCTTATTATAAGTTAAATAAGCCACAGCAGCGATCGCATCGCCGGCTGGAAAGAAGCCGCCAAATATCCAATAATTGTCCAATATCTTGGTAACGAGAGCGCGCACGGACGCTTCCCTTCGTGTTTCCCCCAAAATCTCGACTGGTTTCCTCCTTCATCTTTCTTTAGTCTCTGTCTCTCAGGCATCGGCTCGGAAATCCCATGACAGCACATTTTGAATTACCTGGAATCAAAGACCAATGTAAGCCAATCAAGGACTTTTTAAGGCCTTTTATTGATGGGAAGCAAAATGATGCAAGATGCTGCAAAAAGCAAAACCTGCATTCAACTGCATCCAAGTCACTTCTAACACCTTGAGCTGAGATGATGTCATTTAAAGCCCCGATGAGGAGATCCATCCAAATAGAGGCACGGTGATCTCGACCATCTGCCAACCTTTTCTTAAACTCATAAATCTCCTAAACTCTTTTCATTTTTGGTCTTAGCAGCTGTAGCCTGAATTAATTCATCGTATTCCTTTCAGGAGATGCTTCTGCTGATGCTTTATCATTGTTGTGCTAAAGTCCTTCCGGAATGTCCTGCTGGTATCGGTCATCTCTACTCCTAAGACCTTCCCGTGTCGCTCCGTCCGGGTTCTCCGTCTCACCTTGATGGTCTTGTTGTGTCTCTGCAGCTCCCTGCACAGCGCCTCCAGCTGGCTGCGAGCCAGAATGCCGCGGCGCTGCTCGACCTGCAGCAGGTTCTTCTCCTTCTGCAGCCGAGACACCTGCTGCTGCAGGACATACAACTTCCTCTCATCCGAGCGACGCGCCTCCGCCTCAAACACACACACACACAATATATATAAATATCATTTCTAGAGACTCGAGCAGTGGTTCCCAAAGTGTGGAGCCCGCCCACTATGGGTGATGTGGAGGTATTGCAGAGGGGGGGGTGAGGCACGGGAGCTTGACTACAGGGTAGATTATGTCGATTAATGACTGAATAAATGCTATATTATACATTTTCAATTAAATTAAATCAGATATAAAACATTATCTTTTTGTTAAAATCCACAAAAACTAAAGGGGCTATATAATGGCAAAAGTGAAAAAATATCCATTACATTTTTTTGATCAAATGTTTAGGCAGAGTTTACCTTGTATTTTTATGCTTTCATTGCTGACATGAAGCTGAATGGAAACATGGACATTCTCAATGTCTCAATGGCTCAATCCATTTTTCACCACAAATTTAAGATCTGTTCAGGTTAAGACGCTACCTCCTCTGACCTCCCTACTTGCTAAGGACCCTCAGTATATATTTCTATGTGTGTGTGTGTGTGCGTGCGTGTCTCACCAGTTCAGCGTACTTGCTGACCAGCGCCTCCAGTTTCTCATCTGGAGACGAGAGTTTGTTCAAACTCTGTATGACGAGAGCGCCGTCTTTACCTGAGAGAGACATTATGTTTGGTGATGTTTGACGGTGGTATGATGGTGCTTTTGGGAAACGCTGGTCAGGTTTAAGCCCCACCTTTTTCCTTGGTGATGGTGACATCATTTCCTGCCTCCGCCGGCTCCATTTTCTGTGTTTCTGACTCGGATGCAGTCTGGTAAGTTTGAACAAAACAAAACAAACTTCATAAACACACATAATGTATAATTCCATAATGTCACATTATGAAACCTGAGTCAGTGGTTCACGAGTTTTCCGTCTTTACTTTTTGGTCTTTAATTTTATTTGACAATTCTTCATAAGTTACTTGCCATTTTTTCACTCACTTTCAGTCACTTTATCCATGTTGCTTTTCTATGATTTACTCATCACTTTCATAAATGCAGTAAAACCTCATCTATGGTATTTGATGCTAGAATAATAAAACAAAATCACAAAAATACAAATATAGATATATACAGATAGATAGATAGATAGATGGATAGATCAATCCATAGATAGATAGATAGATAGATAGATAGATAGATAGATAGATGGATAGATCAATCCATAGATAGATAGATAGATAGATAGATTGATAGATAGAAGGATGGATAGGTAGATAGAAGGATGGAGATGGATGGATAGATAGATGGATAGAAGGATGGATAGGTAGATAGATAGATTGATAGATAGAAGGATAGCTAGATCAATGGATAGATAGATGGATGGATAGATGATAGATAGAAGGATGGATACATACCAGTGTAGCAGCAGAACTGTAGGTGCTGAGAATGTCCTCAAGCCTCTGGCTGAGCTCCTCCATGGGATCCGCAGCCTGGGCTGCGGGTACGGACTCTGCCTGGCTCTGGGGGCTCTGGTCTGGGCAGGGGACGGCGGGCTGGGGGGCCGTCAGCACCTCAGCCGCTTCCACCGAGGCCTCCATTCTTCTCCTGTGACAGAGAGAGAGAGAGAGAGAGAGAGAGAGAGAGAGAGAGATGATGATGATGATGATACACGCTGTTG
>OMKR01096246.1:0-10188 GCA_900302355.1 Cyttopsis rosea
CAAAATATATATTTTTTTATTTTATTTGGCTATTTCTGCATATTTCGCAATTGAATTGAATTAAATTTAATTTCAATTGAATTGTATTTCTATTTTTATTTGTATTTATGTTAGCCACCTGTACAGAAATGCACCAATCCTCACCACGGCAAATTCCTTATAGCCTAAATTACTTATTATTATTATTATGATTATTATTATTATTGTTATTATTATTATTATTATTATTATTATTAATCATAATAATCATAATAATCATAATAATCATAATAATCATAATAATAATATGACTGATAAATTATCTGTAATTAATCAGAGTCATATTAATCTGTAAATTGATTCAAATAAATCAAAATGGCTTCTCTGATTTATCTTACTACAGAGGTGGAGTTTCTATTCTACTCTGCTGGTCGCCTGAGGCAAGACCTTTCAGCAGCAATCAATGACTTATAAGTACGACTATTAGACACACACACACACACACACACACACACACACGCTAACTTCACGTTTAACAGTGGTGTCATGGTACTAATGTTTGGCTTGGAAACAATTTCCACAGCTTTTAACAGAAGAAAAAGAATAACAACAAGGAAAACACAACAATATAATTAATGGAGCCATTATTTCAAAGTAATCCATTTTCAAAAGCTTGTTCAGCTCAGAGACTTGGCTGTAAAGCAGAATGTACAATTAAATAGTCGAATGTAGGTGGTGTCATAATCAGGCATTAGAAAGCTCTGGCAGCACAAAGCGATGGAGAGAGAGGCAATCTCACAATGCATTGACAGTAACATTCAAACATGTTATGGCAAAATCAACTGGTTCGGATCACATTTCACATCCAAATCACTTTTCAATATATAAAACACATCTCTTCCCCGAATCTGCAGGACTAGTTTTCTCTAATTTGAATCAAGTTATTGGTCAAAAAAACACAAAAACAAATCAAAAACCATGTCCGATTTCTGTTCTCCATTCTGGGTGGTGTTGGGTGTCAGGGCAGTCGGAGCTGAGCCGCTGGGAAGAGGAAGCTCATCCCCAAAAACTCTCTCTTTCTCTCTCTCTCTCTCTCTCTCTCTCTCTCTCTCTCTCTCTCTCACCGCTAATTCATTGAAACTGTTGCTATTAAAAATGTATATACAGAAGTCTAAGGCAATTACCTGAGATAGAGAATTTCAAACATTGCTGTTAAATCATTGAGGCCAAGCTAAAATAAAGACAGAAAATAGCGTCCAGGTCTGGCAGTACTACCACTACTCCAGCACTACTCCAGCACTACCCCAGTACTACTCCAGCAGGTCCAGGCCCTGTTCAGTACAGCACCGGGTCGTCTGCATAGAGCGGCAGTTTGATCCCCGGGTTGTACAGGGTGACACCGGGTGCCGGTGAGCTCTCTAAGGTGGAGGCCAATAGGTTTATATAACCTATTGGCTGAACGGGGTTGGGCTCAAACAGCAACCCCGTCTCACTCCACCCTGTGAGAAGAATTTAGGTCTTTTGTTGCCAATTTTCATACCGCACCTATTGTTTGTGTGCATCGATTTGATGACGTCATATGTTTTACGCCCTACACCGGAATCAATAACTTTGCAGAGCAGACCCCTGTGCCATATAGAATCAAAAGCCTGTTTGAAACCTACAGTATGAAGCAAGCAAGGGTGTAAATATGATCGGAAGTGCGGTGATTTGGTGTGAATCCAATTGACTTTTGCTCAAGACAAGACTCAGGTTAGGACGCATAAAAGTCTTGAAGTGACAACGCTGCAATCTTAATTTCTACGTCTCTCTATGTCGCTCTCTCCGGGCGTCCTTAACCACTGACAACCCTAATTCATCATCCCCATCATCCATATTTCCTTTCTCCGAGGGTCCTGAAGTGTCTCTCTCTCTCTCTCTCTCTCTCTCTCTCTCTCTCTCTATCACGGGATCTGTCCGTAGTTCGCACACCCGGGAGTCTGGCACTCTATTGCTCACGCTATTTGCACAAATTGCTCAGTTCGTATTTGAATGTGAAATGCATTTTGTGGAAGATGGCTGCAGAGTGTCTCTCCCCAGAGAGAGAGAAGGGAGTCGGGGATGTGAGGGACGTTGCTCTGGTGAGATTGCCTCTCTCTCCATCGCTTTGTGCTACCAGGGCTTTCTAACGTCTGTAAATATGGGGGGGAAGGGGGGAGGAAGGGAGAGCAATCGCAATAATGCTGAGTGATACGTTACATCTCACCACTCCTGTCTGCAGTAGCACGTTGCTCCCCGTCGTGCCACTGCAGCCACTGCCTCTCCACCCAGAAGATATGTACAGTATATCATATGCCCGGTTAGGGAGCAGGAATTCCCACTGATGATTAGGGAGTGAAGTGAGCATTTTTGTTTAGGACAGGATTTCTTTCAAATGACTTGGATTGAGAATATATCGCATGGTGCTATGAGAATTAGTTTTATATTTCAATTTTATTGTAGATTCATTCTCAGAAGCCATTCTTATTTTGTCGACGACAGTATATGTATGACAAGATCTATTGGGTTGACCAGCATAACATCAGCACAGCACAGCTCTTGGCATTAACGTTAATTGATTTAGCGTCGCCATAACTAAGGAAATGTAATTATTAAGTAATTAAGTTATCTAGCAAACACATAGCAACATAATCTGTTATGTTGCTATATATCTAGGAGTTTCATTTAAAATGAGAAAATATTTGTTTCCTATTGGTTTTGCTTCTCTTAAAGATGATGAATGTAGTTTAATATTCCAGCAAACCCATCCAAAGCCCCTCTCTCACTGGGATACAGTAGGAAATAAGATGATCACAATGTATTTTCATGCATTTAATTCACAATTTCATTATTTTATTCATTTCTTTGAAGTACATGCTGTTATAGTACTCCTTCGTCATTTGGTAGAAACAGAAATTTGCATGTAACTTTAATAACATTTAGGGTATCGCGTTTGGTCTTCCGATTTGGTGATAAAAACTCCGTATCGCAGAGATGTCGGCCCTGAAACATCCCAGATTTCTGTCTGCTACATTAGCTTTGGCAGCGTCAGCGCAGACTAGATGCCTGCATGGCGCTCTGAGCTTCCCGGGGTGGTTGATTTGGATGTTAATGTGCATTCCCTCCCCTCAGCAGAATATGTTTGAAACCACATTTAAAAGGCAAAAATAGAGCAAAGGATAAAATGGAGTTATCAGAGATGTGGAGGGGGGATAGGAACTGGGACTCATTTAGAGGGTTGTAAAGCAATCCTCTAAATGATTGTACATCTGTGGGTTTGTGTGTATGTGTGTGTGCTTGAAAAGTGTAGTGAATTATGTTTTCGGAGGCGATGTCACAAATTTCCACATCCTCCACCATCATCACATAAGAGCTCCTCATCTAACAAGTAGCGAAGGTCGAGGGGGAATTGACGTCGCCCAAAGGATTGTTTAAAGTGCAAATAATTGCTCTGGAAAATACAAACATAATCCCTGACTCTGAGACTTCATCAGGAGTCTGAGAGATCAAACAGGACCAACACCTCCCAAGGCTTGAAAGATTGGTTGATGCACCCGAGACTGAGACAATCCAAAACCCATCGCACATTAAGAGACAGCGCTGGAGAGGAACAGAAAAAACAATATTGGATCACTCTACCACTTAGTGATACTTTCAAGAGAGCTGACTACATACTGTACAGTGTGCACTTTATCAGGTGCACCTGCACAATCCAATGTAATCCAATACACCAGCTCTGCCATGAATTCTACTTTTATGAGGTTTATAATGTTCAGTTTTTGTTGATAGTGTTGGAAATGTGCAAATTAAATTCCATGTTTATGACCGAGGTCGTAGTAAAATGTGGTGTTGTACTGAACTGCATTATATTGAGAGGTCTTTCTCATTTTTTGTCCTCACTATTTACATACATGAGGGGGGTAGAATATTAGAAACACCTCTGAATATAATGCAGCTCAGTACAACACCACCACCAACTATGACCTCGATGCTAAAACATAAATGAATTAACACCTCTTCTATGACAGCGTAAAACAACCCTGAACAATATAGGAATATAAAGCAAAATTTATGGCTGAGCTGGTGTATTGGATTACATTGGATTGTAAATAAAGTGCAGACTGAGTGTATATTTCTCACTATAGGAGACAGGAATTCTATTCCATTTTGTTTTCCAATGTATATACCACCAAGACAATATTTTGGCTCTGACTTCAAAATACTGTCGACGCTCGAGCATTTTGAACATAACACCCCACAAACTACCTTCCATCCTCTATTCCATTATTTTATCGTACCATTCCAGACCAAACTTCCAAAACTTCCAAACTTCCAGGCAAGTCAGCAGTGCTATGATTGAACTGGCTAATGATTTGTCAAGTCAGGTTATTATACATGACACCTGAAGCACTAAACAATGCACAGTCAAAAGTCAAGATTTTTTGGACCCATGATAAACCAACCAACCAACCAGCCAACCAACCAACCACCCAACCAACCAGTCAACCATGGCGTGCGCACTACCAGAGAGCACGAGCATTTATAGTTGACACGTCGCCGTGTAGATGCCGTGGCAATATTCTCCTGAAAGACAGGGGGGCGATGTGCACAAGCCACCATGGGAAACTGAACTGCTGTAAACATTACAAGTCCTGAGGGGAGGATCTGAATAACTACAAAAGATGGTAAATGTATGTATATCTATTGTCGTCAGTGCAGGTTATTTTATATACAGTCATGAGTTTGTACAAATTGTCGGTGTAAACATGATAAAGAAGTCCCAAGGTGTTAAAATAGTCCAAATCTTTGGACAGAGACGGCGCTATCTCCTTCCGTGACTTCAACGCCATCTGGTTATTTTTGTGGTCACGCATAGATGGATGGTACAGATTGTACCTGCGGACCTCTTCGCACAGCCTTCCTTGCGCGTCCATCTTTATCTGAAGCGCGCGGCCCTCGCACCAAACGCACTAAACGACACTACGGCTGCGGCGAATATAAACCAGCCTTAAGGCGTCGGTGCTCTGCTCTTTCAGCAATCTGCAACACTAGAGCAGCATTAAAGGTTACAAGAGCAGGTTTTAAATCATCTACCAAGCTTCCTAGTGAAAGAGGTTGTGATAAGTACGTGGCGGAGATCTGTAGTCTGACCTGAAACCGATGGGGTGAGAGGCCATTTACAGTTTAGGGCGGGATTTCAGGGAATGCCCGGCCCTGGATTAAGTACAGTCCAATATATTTAGGATCTCTTCTTCCAATGGTTACCTGAGCATCAATCTCAGGTCGAGCTACGGCTGAAGATCCTGATAAGTTTAAAGGAGTCATATCATGCTCCTTTTCAACAAGTTCATATACAGTAGGTCTCTGATGTCCCCACAACTTGTCTTTGAAGTGCTTTGCTGAAATTACTACTCAGATTATTCATTCTAGCCATTCTAACCTGTGTCTTTATTCTTCCAGACTCCGACAGGCTGATTCAGTGTGCGTGTATGCGCGTGCGTGTCTCAGTGTGCATGTGCCAAGATAAACATTCACTATTTGCACCAAAATCAGTTTCTGAACAAATTTGATGCGAGAAATAGGCAATGCAGTTGCTGAATCTTCACTCATACACTCTCTACAAGGCCTTATTTTAAAAGTTTGTTCCGACTTTGCCCGCGGTGTACGGGGCAGTGTTGGCCCAATCAGAGACCCAAATGCATGTGCAGAAGCACTGAAAAAGTGAGTTTTTCGTGATATGTCCCCTTTAATGGCTCAGTCCTAAATGTTTAGGACCAGGGTCAGGTTGAGGCCTACATTGTAGCTCTGCACGAACATCCAGGAGAAATAATCAATAAAAAGCCAACTGATCTGATCAACTGACTGCAGTTGCTCGGAGCAATATTGTATTTTGTAACGAACGAGTCATGAAAAATTATAATACGCATTAATTAATCCTCTCGAAAGTATGTAAATACACCTTGGCCTCTGCTGTTTTAGATCCCCAACTCAGCAGAGGTTGCGTTACTAGCCTTTTGATACTGTTGATCCTCTGACTTTTTTCAATTATTCTTTGAAATCATTTGACCTTACCTACATGAATTCACATTCTCATCACCTTCTGGAATCTCAGCTTCCCAGGCTTCCCAGCGAAGAACAGGACAGACGTGTCAGCCCTTGTTGCTGCAGTTTCAGTAACATGCTCTCCGTTTCCTCAGTAGCCGGCATCCCAGGCCATTTCACATTCAAATTTGTTGAGTAATAAATTATTCAGTGATTTAATTCCACGGAAAGTGGCATATATTTTCAGGAGCACGCTCCCCACCTACATAGCCACGGGTAAATAAATTCTTCTTCTGCTTGCTTTTAAATTGCATGCATGATAGCCCCTACAGGGTTCTCATTAAGCTGCTGTGTGTCTCGAAAGGCTTCAAGGATTACGACCGAACGTTAAAAATAGATATGTGGTTTACATACCATGACAGTGATCAGCTATTAAAGCGAGTCTATCCAGTTATTTATACACACTCCTTCTATCCCGTGGGCCCGCGTCGCTGGCTGAGATCACGTCTGTCACGAGAGCCGGGCTACTTTTATGTGGCATGTTGTCAGTGACACAAAAGCGGCGGTTGTGGATAAAGAGCTTGAGAGAGGCGCAAATTGCATATTGAAATCTTGAAGCTCGTCCTCAAAAGGCGGAATGCTGGCAGGTTTCTGTTCGCTCCTGGCTGCCAAAACCGCGGACATCTGTAATTGCTTGTCATATCCGGGGATATGATGCGAGGAAATACAAATGCCACATTAAAAGGTTTTATAATTCTATTGTCTGGTCGTTTGATTCATTTTTCATCTCCCCGCAGCGTGGCCGGGAAGCAAAGCGGTCTGATTGCGGCCCTCTTGCTCCCTCGCTGAATATATATCTGCCTCTCCTCTCCGCCTTTTAAACGCCTCAGATATTTGATTTCATTGAAGCCCTGACGCTTCCTCCCCCCGGGCCGATCGTCCCGAGCTCAATCTGCACCGTCATTTGAATAACGCTCTATTACTTCTATTATCGCTTTTTATGTTCTATTTTTAAAGAGTTTTAAGGTTAATTATCTCATGTTTTGTGCAAATCACCAGTGGTGGAGTGGAAAACAACGGAGGATTTGTCCTTTTTTAACGGTGCCTTTTTTTTGTCCTGCACGACATCCATCTGTCAGATCTAGAAATGCTATTTATTTATATCATTATTTTTAACATTAATTAATTATTCGGTGTTTAATAGAGGTGAATGCATGCGATAAGGATGGAGTTTGACTCACCATGTTTGGCGAATACTTTTAGTTGTGTTTCACACAACATTAATCATACTTTCACTTGAGCAGAATGTAGGAAGGAAGGAGGACTTGTTTTTCTTGTCGTTTTTTTTCCAATGTACTGTATTTATATTTCTACTCATACATGGGACATAACAGTACTATCTAAACAAAGCATGTTAGGTGTCAAAATGAAGAATAGATCAACGATTAACACATTTATCACAAAAAATAGCAAAAAAAAAAACAAAAAAACAATATAAATAGAGTTATATTTCCTATCCCTACTCCTGGTGCTCCACGTTGAGGTCACTAGTTATTTATTTCTATGTTGGTAGAGACAAGACTAATAGCTAGTTCTCCTAAACTGATATACACACAAATAGAAATTAGTTCCTTTTCACATGTCAGCAATTAAATAAAAGCGTTTCAGTAAATCAAGCCAATCATCTGTGTTGTGAGCTGTAGTCAAGGTTGTTAATAATACTGCTTGCCACTTTGCCTTAATTATACTCATTAACAATTCCATGTTTTATTCCCTGTGCTCCCTCCTGCTGTGGGCCTGTTGAAGCTGGAAACTTCCCTCAATATTAAAAGATGTATAATATCCATATCTCTGGTAGATTAACAAAAATGCAGTAATAATAATAGTATAGGAATTATTTATAACTACATTTATAATTTTCAATTGTTCTCCAGGTCCATATTATTGTACAGTATACAAATGTATTCATCATGGAGTAGAGTATCATCTATATACTGTATATTCTACACCCTCTACCTAAAATAACTTTAAAATACCCTTTAAAATCCTATGCATAGAACCACATTTAGTATATTCTGCATATTTCAGTATATCCTGCATAATTTTGTATATTTGGCCATCTTTCTTTAATTTACACTTTGCATTCTTCCTAAATATGTACTTTTGACAGTAATAAATGATTCTTGTACGAATTCCATTCACGACTCAGAGCCGAACCGACTCTTCTGACTCGTTACACCAACTGAATCAAACCAACGGAAGAGAGAATTGAACAAATCTTTTTTCACTCGTCACTCATAAAGAGGCAAACTTTTCATCACTACAGCACACCTTCCCTTTGTCTTGACGGGTTCAGCGCTGACAGAGGCTTAAGGCTATGTGTCATAGATCCATCCCGCGTCTCTCTGCGTTGTAGGGCTTTCTGTCGATATATTAAAAAAGCCGACTTGCGGCCTTCGGTAAAACATGGCACCAATCTATCAAAACTCCTGACACAACGGCTGTCATGTTTGCTCGAGTCGACATGAGACTTCAAACGAGCCGCGCCTTGTTTGAACCACCACAACAAATGGAGACATGAGTTTCCCCCCCGACATGAAGAAGAAGAAGAAGCCGAATCTGCTGGGAACCAATCCCAGGAACAAAAGGAAACGTCTCTCGTAAATTTGTGAGAAAAAGGCGGGTGGGAGACAAAAAGACATTAAAACGCAGGTATTTCCAGCTAATGTGTTTACTGAAACACAGAAATCGGGCGATTTGACAGCGTGGCATTAATCCCCGGTTCTCCCCCCATGATGGGATGGATGCAAATCCACCGCTACTGACCTACACTGAGATGGGAAAAGTGTTTGTGCACGTGTCACCATCGGAGGTTGAGAATGAGGAGAGATAGATAGAGGGAAGGGGAGAGAGAGCGAGAGAGAGAGAGAGAGAGAGAGCGAGAGAGTGCAACGCAGAGAAGCATATAATCTAAATTCGAGGCAATCGCTTTTGTTTGCAGCTCATAAAGCTGTCTGCCGGAGACGGGGATGGCTGTTAAAATAGGAGGATAAAGGTAAATAATGGAGCGGCGGCGGCGGCCTCGCGTAATGGCTGGTTTCAGACGGCGCCACGCGGAAATGGGAGGGTATCATGGGCTAAAATATGCATATTCAGTGTTGAGGGGACCGATGGATTATTCTGATTACAATATTCCAATTACAGTTATCACAACGCTTTTAGTCCCAGTCAGGAAATTGGAGGACGTTCTACCACATAGGATAATAGTACATCGTCAAAAAGATCAAACTGATCACAATTATTCAGAATTCATATAGCCCGTATGGAATTTGGTTCACTTTCATAAAATGAGATGAGACAAGACTTTATTAATCCCCAGAGGGAAATGCAGGCATGCAAAAAAAAAAAAGGAAATATCACATGTACTAGGGGTGTAACGGTACGATACGATACAGTGGTGTCACAGTTTGGTACATTTTCGATGCAGAAAAAAAAGAAAATAAATGCCAGCGAACTTTGATATGGCCAAAAATTTATCACAATATGTTTTTTTATATTGATCGATGTCGATAATTATCACGATACAGTGCCTGAAATGCCGGCACTTAATTACGGCCTTTTTATTTAATTGGACTTTACAGTCCATTTATGCTATTTAAGAACATGTACAAACTAGGGATGTTAAAATGTGCCGACTGAACGACCGACTGTCTCCGTATCAACAGTAAAATGGAAAATATATATATTTTTTGTAATGGCCTAATGGCTTGTGGAGCTAGTTCTGTCAGACAACTCGACGGCGCCACGCACTTCCACGCCCATATTTGGCCGGCCTATTGAAGCAGCCAGTCGCTCCTGCTCCACCTGTTGGGCTCTACTCTTCTATCCAGTCAGGGGATTCCAGCTCATCACTCCTATATTTCGAGTTCACTAAGTGCCTGTGTTCGCCGTTCACCTCGCCGGGAGAGACAAGCAGTCGAGCCCAGATGCCCCAACCTCAAACTATGCTAAATAAATAAAGATCATTTTAAAATAAATCTCTAAATAAAACAAAATAAAGAGTTGTCTGTCACACACACACACACAGTATCGCGGCATTACATAACATCTTCTGCTGTGGAGAACAAGTCTTGCATCGTAAAATTGTGT
>OMKR01096247.1:5230-17105 GCA_900302355.1 Cyttopsis rosea
ATGGGCATGAGATGAGTGGAGAAAAAAAACTCTACTCTGCTTCCATCCTCCTAAATGGGCATGGCTACCACTGCGGCAGATTAGGATCCAGATAGAGAGCCAAAGCCATGGTGAAATCAGACTCATCAAACTCATTATCCCGTCACCACTCAAAATAACTGGCGCTCTTCTAAAATTAGTGCTTCAACGCCGGAGCATGTCGCGATTACGATCGCTCTATAAAAGAGGGCCATAAACAGATATGTGGATGATGAAGATGCAGCTGGGACGGAGGGGCTGGCAACACAAAGGAACAAAAAGACAGATCCGGGTTCTGAGGGAGGCTTTAAAGCCGGGGCGCATCAGACGGATCATCCAGGGAAACATGCTGGAAGCATTTGGGCTTCAGCTTCTTTACCAGAAAATATTTAACAAGATAATATGTGAGAATATTAAGATCAGGTTTGTCAGTGTTATATATGGAAAAGTAGATAAGAGGGGCCAGGGTGGTTTAGAAGTGAGTCCAGCTAAAACCCCTGCCCTGCTCAAGTGTTCTAGAGCAAGAGAAACCTGGAAGGATTCCAGGGTGTTTGCTCTGCAACTGAGCAGTCAGTGTGACCTTCCTGAAGGACGAGATGCGAAAAGAATGTCCCAGAACAAAAACAACCGATACATCACCTGTCTAAAGATAGATTTTTCTATTCGTAGTTTTCATTGTTAAGAGCAAAGAGGCCCTTGAAGTCGCAGTTATCCAGTGGTGGCAAAAATGGAAAAAATCGATTCTGTCAAATGACTGGATTCATGCTTTTGGCAAGCGTAGCCAATTATTACTTTGGAAGACACAAGTATAACATTTAATAGACTGTTCTAAGTGCAGCTATACGACGTACATTACTGCTAACCGTACTTCATACATTTTGTTAGGGACAATGCAGAAAACACTGTAACAGGTTACAATAACATGAAACAGATGTGTTGCATATAGGATTTCTACCCAAGGCTAATTTGCAACCCGTCCCTGGTTAGGCTTTTCTACTTTTGTCAAATTATATCATCATATCATCATTACCAAAAATATGTTAAAGTGAGCACATAATAAGTAGTGACATTCTTTACATGATCATACAATAATTACATCACATTATAGTCATGCTCGCGCACATACGTGTGCATGTTCACTAAATCATGGCAATATATGTGTATGTGCATATGTTTATAGGTGTATGTGTCCGTGTGCATGCATGCGCATAGTCTTTATGAGAATGTACGTATGTTTATCTGTGTGTCTTTTCCTCCATGTACATGTACAAGTGCATTCCAAAAATGTATCCCTTTCACTGAAAAAGATGACCGAAAGAGAGTGGTTTTGCGCTGTGCTACCCTGCAGTTGCCATTTGCTGATCCCCTAGTGGCGATTCTATTGGCGTTTGTTTTTGTCACATATGGACAAAGTACAGCTGGGGCGAGATTGTTCACACATTTAAATTTAAATTTCATTAAAGAGGACTTGATAAAGATGTCGTGACTGAGCAATTTGTACTTTTTCAGAATTATACAGTGGTGCCATTTCATTTGTTTTTGATCCATTATTTTCAGTGCTTGTTTTTATAGTGATGTAATGAGTTTGACAGTTGACTATGAAGCCTGGCTCCATACAGTAACACAATAGGATAAGTGTGAAAATATCATGGCATGCATGAACAGTTGAACTGCCTTAAGAGGTATGTAATGTCTTATTCAAAAACAGTTCAGATTTGTCTTTACGATTTTGCATAGCTTTTTGACGTGTTTATCAAATTTGAGTTGACACCTAGGAATTTAAAACCAATGACTTCCTCCATTTCCTCTTGATCTATTTTAATTTAAGCTTATCTTTTGCTTTCCTTCTTGTGGAAAAACACATTGACACAGTATTTTTATGATTTAGGGTTAGATTGTTTTGAGCCATAAATGATGACTGTCACCAGCATACAGCATACATACAACCAGCTCTTTTACATCATGTTGGTAAATCATTTATGTATAAGATAAAGAGCCGAGGCTCCAAGATCGAGCCTTGTGGAATGCCCATTCTGGATCGCCGGGGGATCGAATGTTCTGCATTCTACATTCGAGGTATGATGCAAACCAGCCGGTTGCTTGCTCAGTAAAGTTAAAGGTGCTCAGTTTGTTCAGAAGTACTTCATGGTTCACAGTGTTAAAAGCCTTTTTAAGGTCTATAAACACCGCTCCCACTACATCACCGTTGGCCATTTCCTCGTTGTCAAGTCAAGTCAAGTTTATTTATATAGCCCTCAATCACAATACAGTCTCAAAGGGCTTCACAAACCCACATTTCACACAGAAATCAACGACATGCCCTTAGTCTAAACCTCCAACCGGACCAGGAAAAACTCCCAGAAAACCCGTTGGGAGGGTTACCCTAGCCCTTTGCGTTGAGTACCCTGGCCTAAATCCGAATTGTTTAGGATAAATAAGTTCATTGCTTTCAAGGTGGTCAACCAGTTGTTCTGCAATAATTTTTTCCAGGACCTTTGAGAGAACAGGTAGAATAGAAATCGGTCTACAGTGGCCTGCTTGGTCTGGTGCTCAAGCCTTAAAAATTGGCATTATGATCGCTGTTTCCCAGCTTTGTGGAAATTTACTAGCTCTGATAGAGAGGTTTGATCAGGGTGGAGCTGTGTGTTTTGATAAGAGCAGTATCCAACCCAAACAGATCCTTTGCCTTTGAATTACTTCATTTGTTGATGATTTTACCTATTTTCTCTTGGTCAACCTCCTTAATATAGAAGGGCTGCGATAAGTGTCTGTCATAATTTTACTGGTTCAAACTTTTCAGCAAGCCTCTCCATTTTGAATGAATGAATGAAGTAATTATTAAGTTTGCAATTTCTATACTATATACTCTATACTATACTAGGGGTTTCCAAAAAGAGGTGCTATTTCTTTCACATTCCGCAATCAGTTGCATAAAATATGTAGTTTTTGCCTTGCGCAGTTCCCTAACTACCATATTTCTCAGTCCCTTAAAGATAAGGACGTCCTTATTCATTTTGGTGGACAGTGACTTTTTCAGTGCAAGATCTCTCTTTTTCATTAACTGGCCAAGTGTATTCAGCCAGGGTAAAGAGACTCTTCGTTGCATGCTTTTAAAGATTTGTGTATATTTCTCAATCAGTTCTGTGAGTGTTTTCATCAAAGTGTTAGAACAGTTGTCTAAATCATTGTTTTGTACGTCATTCCAGTCAATACTATTTAGTTTTCAAATTGTGGCATTTTATTTTTGGGATTGACTGCATTTCCTGGTTTATGTTCATTCGTAAACATTGGTAGACGCATGCTTCACAGACTTCACAGACAGACAGGGGGATCAAGTTCCCACAGATTTACCAATAGGCTTTAAGTACTTTACACTAAGCAAACTATTCAACATCTGCAAATAAAACAGCACTTTTTTGTTTGTAGAATAGTGGACAGCTGATCTGGCAGCAGAGGGATGTTTATATGCAGAATGACCTCAGGCTGGTTGCCTCACGTCCTCTAACGGCCCCAATATGAGCAGCAGGCCTGCAGCGGCTCACTAACACGACAAACCCTAAGAAAAGCAGCATTTACCCGGTGATGATGCTACTATGTCTGTGTGTGTGGGCTTAAAAAACGTGCGGCTCAGATGACAATCAATACCTAGGAGTGAGCTAGCGAGCGAGTGGCAACCTTTGTATTCTTCTGGCCCCGCCTGAGGTAAATCCACTCTGTGACCGAATACAAAAACATGCCGGCGTCAACTCTAAAATAGAAATTGATATGTTCGCTGCATAGTGACAAGAAAATGTGTTACCTGAAATAAAAAACCCTGGGCGGCACGTGTGCTGTTTTTTAAATTTTCACTAATCCCTGTAGCATGTGGTGCAAAGGTATTGGAGGCGGACACGTGAAGCGCTGGCACTCGGACAGCCGAATTCCTCATTTCATCTTGGGCTGTTGACTCTGGCACAGTAACTGAGCCTCAGCCGTGAAGAAAGAAATAACCGGAGAGAAACGTCTCAGGAGAGGGAGGCTTTGGTAGTGGAAGGGCAAAGGGAGTTTTAGTAGATGTGACCAGTTCAAAAGTTGGCCGCAAAAACCTGAGGGTCGTCTTATTCACGATGAGAACGTAATTTGTTGAGATTACGGTTTCAATCATTAATCCTACATGTGGCTAATAAAACAAAACAACCTAATTTGGAAAGTGACCCTGTGTTTTGATCATGTAAATGGGTCAAATCTCTCTTTCCTGCGACAACTTCCAGCTGAAAGCAGTCGTTTTCTAGATTTCCGTTCTTCCTTGGTGTGGTGGGGTTAACAAGACAAGCCGAACCCGGGCTACACGGACACACCTACTGTAGACCTTGATCCATTGCGCCGGCTCAGAGGCGGCAATAATGCTTTGGACTGGGCGCAGGGAATGCAGACAGCTGCTATTTGTCTTGTAAATCCGAGGTGAAAAAGAGGTGCCACACACGCTGCACCAAAATACATATTAACACACTCCGTTTTCCCCCTTTAATAACCCTTGTTTTAGTTTTGAACTGCTACGATTATTTCCAAAGGGGTGTAAGAAAATATCAATACAATAATCAATTTCCATCAGTGTGTCTATTATCAAAATAAGAACAATGACATTTAAAATCACAGCAGTCCCCTTGAAATGTGATAATAATTTAAGTACCAGGATACAATAGACAATATTATAATAATAATGGCTGCTGATTTAATAATGTGATCTTGGAGACTGTTAGAACATTCTTCTTTATGTGGATATATTTTGAAAGTACAAGTAAAATAAAATATAGAAAAGAATAAAAACATGGAACCTTCATAACTTTACCCACATCTCATCGACAATTGATTTTAAGTGTTGTCTATGCTGTGTGTGGTGTAATTGTATGAAGAGCATGCTCAGCCAACCAACCCTGTATAAATAAAAAGGTACATTTTTTGTTTTAAATGTGTGTCCACGTTAAAAGGGGAATTGGTTCAACACGGTCGAGACTCAATGCCCTCATTCGTCGCCTTACACAGCTAGTTTATTTCACATTTTGTTTGAACCCACCACATGCATGGAATGGAGCCAGAGAAGCCAGATGTAATTTATCAGAGCATGGACTCCGTTTTAAGCAAGGAGGTAATTCATGTTCGTGACAGCTCCTCACTAAACACACGCAGTTGCAAATATTCAAACGAGAACGTTGAAGGCCGAAGTGGAGAAGGATTCCATGTGAACAGCAGTTGAACATGGGTCAGTCGGTCCTATACACTCACACACCAAGTGACACACACACCCCAAAATCGATTCTGCAGATGGGCCCTCCAGCTTTCTATTAATAGCTGCTGCTCGATAAATACCACACTTCCTCTCTCTGTTGCCCGAGGCCAACATGGGTCGGTAGATGTGACCTTGGCAGACGGGCTGCAAGTCAGCCAGGTGAGAAAGTGACAGAAGAGAGGAAGACAGAGAGAAGAGAAGTTTGAGGAAGCAAAGGACAGATTCCTTTAGGTGCTGGCGGTGACTCAGTGTTATATGTGAGTGTGTTTACAGCACATAAAATGCACAGCAATAAAGAAAAGGGAAAAAAAAAAGTCGGCCACTCAGAGTCAGTCACAGCAGTTTGGAGGTAGGTCAGCTGGAAAATGTCCAGTGAAATTGACTCCGTTGGAGAGTGACGCTACATGCCGACCAGCTTCAGCCTCTATGACACTGATCTAATAGGAGGGAAAGCTGTGCCAAAGGAGGTTTTTAAAACCTCTGTAGGCGAGGGATGTTTCATGGCTGATCCAGATCCTTTGAAAACTGGCTGATGGGAAGTTGATTCAGCCTTTTACTGAACAGTATAGATCTAGTTTGTGCTCATTAGAACATAATGATTGACATAAATCATTTTTATTTATTTATACATCCAGCAAACCCTCCTGGCCCTGTTTGTGACTAACCAGTGCTTTGCCACCCACAGCTTTCAAACTACTTAATATTGGGCTCTGTGATCAATCATTTTGGGACAGTTGGCTATAGAGTAACTCTGCTACAGTGCTCAGTGCTTGGGGTCTCATCATAGTCCACCACCGTGTGACCTTGGTTGTCGGGCTGAAACCCACAGACCTGGTCAAGTAATTAGAGGGAGAGTTTATAAGAAGAGCAGGTAGGGTAAAAATAAGAAAGAATACACTTAAAATTATAGGGGACATATACAGTATGAGAAATAAATTACGATACACAGAACACCCAGGAAGGTAAATGCATTCTGCATTTTCAGAATGCACTGAGTGCAGGAAGGGTTTTGGAGGTTGGAAACAGTGCTGGATTTAGATCAGATCTCTGATTGTTCTAGCAGGGTATGAATGATGAAATGGGATCTGACATTAGAATAATGCAGTCACCCTGTTGCTGACAGATTTAGATATGGCAACCATAAAAAAAACGGCGAGGAACAAGATTCCAAGGACTTTGCGGTGATTACTTCCAACTAACGGGGATCGCTCGCCACCAGCTGTCTAATAACGGATTGGAAAGCAGTCGAGCAGCAGCTCGGTGCCAGAAAATATTAATATTTGCATTGGATTCATCCTGCACAACATACACCATGAATATATAAACAGGAGGCAAAAATAGCACAACTCCAGCCATAGAACTGAAAAGTCAGATGGGCAGAATCAATTTGCCATTTCTGTGTGTTTGTGCACAGAAGTGTGTATTTTTTTGCTATATTTCAGGCCTTGTCAGGTAGGCTGGTAACACTGCTGCATGTGTGTACACGCTTGGAATAATTTGCTAAACAAATGATGATGTAAACACAGCGTCCTAAATCCCCCACACATGTAGGAAGCATCAGCAGCAGCATTACACAGTGTTCACGTATGAAGAGATGGATGGATGGCCTCCTTCCTCCCTTTGTCGTATTCCATTTCCATGTCTTGTTGCTCTGCGTCCACTTAACCAAAAGTCCTTTCCATGTCCTCTGTAGAGGGGTGGACTCTTATTACCCGTCACCTCTTTAAGAGGCCCGAGAACCAATTACGTTCTTCCAGTGGATTGAGTGAGGAAGATAATGACAGAAAGAATGATTGTACTCTACAAGTTGTTTACTGGTGTTTCTTGGCTTGTTACGGCAATGCGGCTCTGTCTGATGTTGACACGTTGGCATTTTTGTAAATATGACACATGGCAAATTATTTGTGGGGAAAAAAAATCTACTGACAACCAATTAAAAAGGGAAATGAAAAAAGTAACTGGCAGGGGGAGTGAAAGAGGACAAAATAACAGATGAAGTTGCTATCAGTGTTATCTTGGCCAGTGTCGCTTTTCAAGCTTACTCACAAGGGGTGTTTTGTTGTTACCACCAAATGATATATCAATCTACATTGTAAAATATACGAAATTATATTCATTCTCGACTAGTTGTCCAAACTGTAGATTTGACCAAATCATATACAGTGTAAATAGCAGAGCAAATGTTTCGCTCTACAAATTCTAATCCTTTCATGAATGTGAATTGTGGAACCGCTAACTACTTCAACTGATAAGAATGTGGCAATTAGAAACAAAGGTCATAAAATCTAATGCCCCTGAAATTAATAATGGCATTTATTCTCCATAAATAAAAAGTGGCTGTTCTACGTCAAGACTACAAATGAATTAGTCCACATAAACACCTTCAACCCCGCTCTGATCCCACCGGCATCCTAACATTACACCCACTACTAACTATCCCTTGGAAGAAGCGGAGTTGATGCTAATCTCTTCATCCGGCCCTCGGGGATAAGCTCCTCTGGCGGTCAATGTGTTGACACACTCTGGTCATGATCAGAGAGAGAGAGACCAGAATGGAGGCTCCCTCTTCATCTCCCCACTCCACCGCTCTGTACTTTAACAGCTAATGTCTTACTATCGACTCTGTGCTGTGCCCGCTTCGCGGTGTCGAGTCTTCTTCCTGCTCTTTGAGCTAGCCACGGTGAGAGTATGTGACCTCGAAAACCAGGGGGGTAAAAATGCCGTGGTGGACAGGGCTCGGGATGTATTGGGTTTACTGGGAAGTCATGTGATGGACGGGTGACGACGTTCTCTATTTGGACCAAAACATTGTTGACAAATGAACAAGGGGCATACTCAGCGTCATAGCTTGGTCTGTTTGCATGCAGACACGTGCAGGCACGTGTGGAAGACACAGTGTGAAATACATGTATGAAGTAAAGGATAAAAACACACAAGCTCAGGTTATAGACTAGAACAGTGTCCATAATGAAAGCAAATAATCAAAATAATACTGACCCATTTGTAATGTTGTAACTAGTTATAGAGGCTCATATTTCAACAAAACATCCCATGCATGGAATTATAAACTTCAGTTTCAGAGACTTTTTTTTAAGACTGTGAGGGGTGATGATGTGAAGGCAGTGGCATTTTCTTTTATCCACTAAAACTGCGATGCATGGAACTACTGCATGCTCTTTCTATTGTATATTCAAACACTGTTCCTCAGATCCTGTTATGTGGGCCCATGATGCCGCCCGGACAGACCACAGACCGCGCCAAGTCCATGGAGTGCGGAACAGAAGAGTACACAGCGACCGCTGCATACCAAATAGGAGCTCTCACTATTAAGTCTTTGCTCTCTCCTTGTCAACCTGCTATTTTTTGCTACCGCCACCTCCAGTCTCTCCCACATTTTATCATTTTTCTCCCCTTTGTAAACGTATTCTCACTGATCTGTTTGGTGTACTGTCAATTCAGTGTAGCCCACGAACCAAGCAATTACAGCATTGTTTTGTAAACGGTGTGGAGAGCGCCAGAATGTATTAGTTCATCTCACAAGCCTCCTGGGTCTAAAGTACTTTAAAAGCTTCCTGTGTGGGAAAATTCTGCTTTCCCAGCAAACTCCATGAATGATGGGCAAAGAGCGCTGTTGTATCTTGAACATGCTCACACATCAGCCACTGTTTACATTTTACAAAATAAATTCAATCTGATGTATTGAAAATATACCAAACCAGGACCCCAACACAGAGGTATGCATATACGTACCCAACCACCATTACATCCCAGTACTCCTGACTCACTTAAGGTGTCATGAGAATGTGTGGCCTTTAATTGTGGGCAAGAGTGAGAAATAAAACCTGGAAAGATACTAGGCACTTTAGGATTGGATTAAGAGAGTCAGCACAGGGAGGTGAAAGCTGCATACTAAATGAACATAGTATGCAATACATAGAGTATTAATGAGGCAGCAGTGCCGTCACCAGAGCAGCTTTTTATTACGCCGATGTCAAACCGCTAGAGGGGTACCTTAATGGTTCTTTACTTTCAGTGATACAAGTGTAAAACAAACTCAGCACCACCTTCCAAGTCAGCAGCTTTCTCAGCCGAGTGGTCTTGTCAGGTGTTGCAAGTGGAGTCTAGCAAAAAAAACAACAACACTATTCTGTCCCTGCCCAGTGCCATTTATTAGGAGGACTGAGGAAAGCATCATTGTTGAGGTGTAGAGGGCTTAGAGAGGACATGCTGTCTAAAGCACAGCCAAATTACTAGTCTTATATAGTCAAGGTCAACAGGATCCCTGGAAGGGGTAGAACAATGTGTAGAACCATGATAGAGCAAGGTTTTCTAAGGAGTACTGGCATTTTCAAGCTAGAAAGGAAAATGCATTATAGGGCTAGCTAGGCAAGTTACGTTGGAAAAGCTCCCCGAGAGCCATAGGAATCAGTTCTCTCCTCAAGCCAAGCAGGGGTCTTGCAACGCTGGGTGTCTGGGAGCTGAATGTTTGTCCATGCTTGTGCAAACTAAAATTAAACCAGTACAGCGATATCAGCGGCGTAGTTCAAGGGGATTGAGTGGAGATTGACAGGTCTGGGTGTGAGAGAATTTCTTCTGCACCACATTGCCTGTTTGGAGAGCTTGAAATCTCAGTAGTCCTCAAGGTAACAGCGGATCGACTGGCATTGATCAACATTCGTGAACCTGCGCCGCTTTAACTATTACTTATTGTACCTTTAAGCCATAAATTATTTTGCACACGTTTCCTGTCAAGGAAAGTCTTTGGTGCATTTCAGGATCAGTTCCAGAGGAAGTTGCTGTGAAAGTGGCTCTGATTTAGGTGTTTACATCAGAGCACATTGCCCCAGGGAGCCCTATTTGCAATTGTAATCGTCTTTCTTCCTAGTCTACTGAGCAATGGTGCCGCATACTGCATTTTCAAATGCAAGCATTGAACTTTGTGTGGTCTTACCAGTGTTGAGGAGGATTTTCGGAAACGACGCAGCAGCTCTCTCTGTGCCAGGCTGAGTCGCTTTCCCCGAGCTTCCCTGCGCAGGACGCTCTGCACCCGTGCTGACGGCCTCCGCTTTGGACGCACCCGCACCCGCTGATTCCCGGCCTGAAACCACTGACAGCAGTGCTGGCACATCAGCACCGTCTGGAATGATCCTGAGGGTCTGTACTTTGGTTTGTCTTGTAAGAAGGAGGAGAGGAGAGGAAGATGGCTAAAATATCAGAAATGCCACTGGAGCAAAATCTTGTATGAATTAAGAATTAAGTCCATTTAAAGACACCTCTTGGTGTCCTTATGAGAGCACCTCTTAATATTCATTTCAAATGCCAAAAGATTAAAAAGCGTTTTTGTACGATAACCGAGAAAGAAGTTCAAGTGCATGTTATTTGAAGCTCAGCCAATCTTTGTATTAATTATAAGTGAAGGACAAAAAAAAAGCTGTGATTGAGCAGCTTTAGTGGCTTTTACCTACCAAAGTAGTTTTTTCAGGATTAAACGTGTGTGTGTGTGTGTGTGTGTGTGTGTGTAATTCTCATGCACGAGCAACAGCTGGCTCCTTTAGTGTGTTTAGCAGACGTTTTAGTCAACCTTGTGTGACAAGGTTCTTTGTCTTCAGGCACTTTATTAAATACTGATACACAATATACAAAACTAGACAAATTAAAAAGGAGGGTCATAGGTCTACGAACTACTTACCATCCCCCTTGTCAGACTTTTCCACATCCTTAGACTGGTGTGGCCTTTGCCTGGGAACACAGAAGAGAAAACGGTGCATTTAAACTGGCCATGAGAGATCAGACAGGGAATGCAACAAACACACAAATACAGTACAACAACATATGCTCAGGTCTGTGAGGAATAGTAGGTTTAAGTCATCCAATATGCTTTTATTCTCTGTTAGATATGAATTGGTATTAATTGAGGAATGTTATCTTTTAACCAACTAATTATGGTACAGTATTAGTATTAAAGAGTTAAGAGTTTGTAGAGAATTTATATACTCTGTTCTGTGAACCAGAGCCATTCTGGCCTGTTTCAGGATCAGTTCCAGTAGATGATGTTGTTTCATTGTGCCCCTTATTTATGTATTTATATGGAATGCTGTCTAAGAGGATTGTCATTGTTTATTTTTCTTCGGCTGTATGATAAGTTTTACAAGTATGTGACACTCAAGGATACCAAAACTCTGCATATCTTAACAACAGACTTTGCTTTAGATAAGCACCAGTTCCACTGCACAAACAAATTCTGTGCAGCGTTCTGAAAGACTTTTGTCATCAGAAACATGCCTTTCAATTTGGAAGGTTAGCAATGGGACGTTTGGGCAAACATTGCGACTAAGCCACCACTAAGTCGCACTAAGATTATCCCCGAGCTATAGTTGGTAGGGGTGAGGCCTGTTTGCAGCCATGCGGCACGTGGCGGGGAAGAGATGTAAAAAAGGGATGGGAGTTTGTTTAGATAGGACGGCATGTTTGGAGGGGAGCCCTAACCTAGAATTGATCAGCTGTTGCGGCAACTGGAGACACAGGTTTAGCGAACCCTACTCCAGCCCTCTCTCCACCAATCGCTGTGTAGATAGAGTAGTAGATGGGGGG
>OMKR01096255.1:0-10220 GCA_900302355.1 Cyttopsis rosea
TCATACCGAAGACTTTCCATCATCTATTTCTTTGGTAATGTCTGTATCGACAAAAGGAAAACACCTCCTCAAGCCATCCATCTTTTCATAATGCAACATATGATGCGTTTTTTCATATGTTCCTACAGCTGCTTAGCCTGATATCAGACAGAATTGTCAACGCAGTCTCCATCTTCAGTCTGACATTGCTTCCACTCTATCCCATTTCCATGGGGGAGAGGGCTTCAATTTTCCCTAACCAATAACTAGAGACCAACGTGTCCGCCTGAGTCTGACGTAATTTCAAGTCGACACTGATGTGTAGCCATGCCATAATTTGTACTTTTAATGGATTTAGAACAGCATCTATCTTATCGGCCACCATTGCTGTTATTACTCCTCCAACGGCGTTAGTCCCGCCCGTGGTGCTGATTGGCTAATCGTTAGTCCCCGCGGCGCTCATTGGCTAATCGTTAGTCCTTCCACGGCGCTCATTGGACCTAACGTTTTTTCAACCGGAAAAAATCACTGTTTCATGTCGTAATACCAGACTATAAGAATCAGTCCACTGTGGAGTGGGCGGGTTCAAAGATCTGGACCCAGGCAAACAGTTTCTATTTCATATGTTCAATGTCAAAAAGGCCTCCTCAAAATATGTATGTGTAAAATTACACTGTAATAGGCATGTGCCATTATATAATAATAATAATAATAGCATAAAATAAACTAAATACCATATTGACCCGAATATATGATGACACCCCCTTTTTCAAGACTCATTTTTGGAGAAATACCAAATCTTGTTTTTATAAAGAAAACCATTTTATTTGAAAATTATGATAATAAAAACACATTGAATAAAACAAGGTAGGCTGCTGTTTTTAACATCATTTAAATAAAATCATGTTTTCAATATCGTTCAGATTAAATTGTCACATTTAAATTAAATGCGCAATAGTCTCCATCCTCCAAACACAGTTTTTACCTGAATATAAGACGACCCAACTTTTTCAGTATTTCCAGGGAAAAAAAATATTTAGGTCAATACGATAAATCAATTATTTGTACTGTATGTATGATCATGAACTGACTATAAAGATATAATTTGATTAGCAATTTGTCAGTTAAATATACATCCTGACATCACTTCCAATTGGTGTCGTACATTTGGTGCTGGACCGTGAGAAACCCAGGAGCATGAGAATCAGACAAAGCACGCTGTGGTACAACGTTCATCCGGCGTCTGGCATCGCAGTATCTAGGACACTGTACAGAGCATGGTACCTGTGAGGGTGAGGTAACACCGCTCCCAGCCAGGGTGTCTGGAGGAGACGCCGGGGGCCCCGACCCCAGCGGAGACCCCTGAGATCCCGTCAGCTCTGGAGATCTCAGAGGAGAGAGGCTGTCGTGGCTGTCCTCATCGAACGACGAGTTCTCGCCCGACACCGTTGGAAAGTCTGTCTCCAGATAGATAGTTAAGGAAAGGGGAGAAGGGAGAGAAAGGAGATAACGGAGGTGAATCCCATGTTAGGTATAGCGTGTGGACAAAATGGGGTTACCTCTATCGGAAGGGGTGGAGAGACAATTTCCAAGTAATAGGAACAACGAGTGCATGCAGTGAGCTTCATTGCCTCCATTTTCAGGTGTTAGGTCAACAGATCCTTCACTTCACAGCTAATCTGCCTCCCGCAGCACCGATTAACCCCCTCCCTGTCTGACTGTTTGAATGTGTGCGATGACTGCCGGCATTATCGCCTGCTCATTCACCTCCTATTTAAAGTGAGGCTGCGACCGCCTTGACCTACTACAGCCCTGGGATATGTAGCCCCCCCTCCATCCTACCTGTCAAACCCCACATTAGTAAGCTAATGTGACAATGAGACACAGGCTGCCCTGTGGTCGCTTAGCACCCATCATCGCTATGAGGACTCAGAAGTTGCTCTCAAGCAGCAACCTTTCCAGTCGGGTGTTGAAGTCAATGCAGAAGTGCCTTGAACTGCTTGATAACAGCCGATAGATTCTGCTTCAAGCTCAGACTGAATGAAAGTCAGTGGAAAAAGAAAAAACTTCTCGCTAGAAAAACAAAGTAATTTTTGTCCCATAAAGAGTACATTGAGCTTAAAGGGAGGTATATTTGGGGCCGTGGTGGCCTTTACAGGTGTCCAAGCAACTTGGCCGCGTTTCTTCCTTCCTGTCTTCCACAGTGTGGGGGTGTCATTCGTTTAAGTCCCTGAGGACACAGAGACTCCGCCCTGCAGTGCTGCCTAAATTTGGAAGTTCTGGCTCCATATCCTGGCTAGATGGTGATCTGAATAGGCTTCAAATTGTCTCCTCAGAAACATCCATTTTCTTTCTAGTCTATGGTTGCTCTTCACAATGACTCTTCTTATCCCTAGAAACCCAATGGAGGAAAGCGCCCCCCCTACTGTTGGGATGGTAGAATTGCTTCCCTTATTTAACTGGAGACTGAAGACTGATTTTCAGGGTATTCTTAGACTCTGCCCCCATCACCATCTCTTCAATATGAAAATTGATGAATGAATGAACCTTATCAGTGCGACTGATAATTGAAGGGTTTGATAATTGCTATTGTACTATGAATTTGACTACTACTGGAAAATGTACAGTAGTAGTCATTTTGGATAAAAGCATCTGGTGAATGACATAATATAATGCACACTGACAACTCTGTCCCCAGTTGTGTGTTCAACCTATCAGAGGACCGTTCTATATCTCTGTGAAATGACAATGCTATGTCTGGGCTTACAGATCGATTGACTGACTTTGTTGAATGGATTAATTTGCTCTCATCTAATGTACTTAATGATGGAGCATTAAGGGATACCCCATGCTTGACTTTTTGTTTATTTTAATTTTTGTGGACCCATCTCTGACTCTTGAGGATAGGACTGTAGCCACATTTTAAAAACTGGAAATAAATGAAGAACTGCAGTTCAATTTGTTTGCGCCACTATGACTAATGACAATGAAAAAAAAAAACACGGCTAAATGAGGAACAAAGAGAGAAGGAAAACACTTCTAAAGAGATCTAAAAGACAATTAAAGGAGACATTAATCTAGGCAGCTCCTCGGGAGACATTTAAATAAGTGAGGGAGGAAAATGTTAATAAGATAGTACATGAATTACCGTGCGAGATCCGCTGCATTAATCAGACAGGAGGTAGAGGAGGACCTTATGGATTATGATCACCATCTATTCTATGAATGCATCAGATATATATTAATATATAAACGATGCGTAGCTTGTGGAGCTAGTTCTGTCAGACAATTTGACGGGGCCACATGCTGCCACGGCATTATCGGCCGGCCTATTTAAGCAGCCAATCCCTCTTGCCCTACCTGCTTTGCTGCCAGATTGCTTTGCTGCCAGATTGCTTTGCTGCGTTCCACCTCCTCTGCATCCACCTGGCTCTACTGTGCTATCCAATGGGGGGATTCGAGCTCATCACTCCTATATTTCTAGTTCACAAGTATGCATATGTATGTTTGCTGTACACCTCGCCGGGAGTGATGAACAGTAGAGCCCAGACGGCAAAATCAAACGATGCAAAATAAATAAAGATCATTTTAAAGTTAATCCAAGAGTTGTCTGTCAGAACTAAAAAATATATTTTCCAAAGTTATTAAAACATTTGTAAAATTGAAAATAAGTTGTATATTTTTTCCAATTACTGTGAACTAAGTCAGTAGCAGCAACTTTCCATTTTTATTTTCAGATTGAAAAGTGCCAAAGCCAATATGAGGATTACTGATACAGTGGCATACTAGGGGGAAAAAAAGGGATTTAATCACATCCCCCGCACATGCCACATCCAATCCCCCCGCAGGTTCATCCACCGCGGTCTGAGACAAACAAAGAAAACCTTCCTCCCGGGAATCAACCCTGTATCACAAAACCATGATTACCGGGACCTCTTGAGTCTCCTGCGGTCTCCTGTTTCATTACGGATGGTATGTGTATGTGTGTGTAAATTATACTCTGAAGTGATGGCAGCTTGTGTAGAGAGAGAGAGGGGTGTGTGGGTGGGTGTGCTTTTCCAAACACACCGCTGGCCATTAATTTACCATCAGCAGGAGATGATGAAGAGATGACACTGGGCTGATTAAATACCCTCCCAACCAGTAAAGTGATGACTTCTTCACTGCCGGGCCGCTCGATGTTGGTGTGTGTGACTACTTGATAGAGCTGCTATGTACGTATGTACTGTATGTATCTGTACACTATTATTAATTAATCTTATTTTGGGTTTATTTGCAGAGGGACAGATGCAAACACATCGACATATTGAAAAGACAACTTCCCAATGCATTCAGTTAGTATGTACAGTTTACGCCAATTTGTGAAATCTGCTCCTAGATGGGATGTTTTCCATAAAATACCAAGAAAAAAGAGAAAAAAGAAATGTAACAAAGTAAAATCCACTACAAAACAAGGACGCAGGATAGGCTTGTTGTGCCTGAGTGTATGTATGTATATATATATATATATATATAATGTGTGTGTGTGTACCCCTGAGCACCTCACTCACAGCTTCTGTCTCCCAGCTGGACCTCGTAGGCCGTGATGCGATTACGCTGTTATACCTTTATTGAACCTCAACTTCCACACCTGTACCCATCAATCACCCGGGCAGACGCCGCGCACTCCACCTTCATAATCCCACGTCAGGGGACACTGGGATGGCCAACCACCCAACCCACCTCAAACAGTCGATTGATGCAGAAAAGCATTGAACGCGTATCCTTGTGCGTATCTCCCCCCCCACACACACACACACATTTCGGATGTTGATCCAAAGGATGTAATAGGGTGTTAATGAAAAACGGGGTCCTGACATCGGTCACAATGCTCCAATTATAGCAGCGGGAAATGCGATTCATGCAACCTTTTCTTTTATTGCTGTGGCGCTGTCTGAACGCCCACGCATGCACACACACACGCACGCTCACTCTCTCCCTGTCTCTTTCATTCTGTCTTTCTCCAACACACACGCACATACACACACATTTCAACTCTTCAAGGATTAAGCAATTACACTAATCAGAATGACGGGGGCTTCGTTAGTAGACCTTGTAGCCATCTACGAGCCAACGGTGGGGGAAGCGGGGGGACAGGTTTAATTTCCGTCTGTCAGACATGAGATGACACAGCATAGGCGATTTAACACGTCCTGGTTTAACCTTTAAAAAAAATCTAAATCTAAATAAAAGGAATCAAAGAGCGCTCGCTATTTTTGAAGCACCCACACCCAGCTGGGAGAGCGGGTGTATGTGTGTTGTGAGGAACAGCACATGCGTCACAAGGCGTCTTGTGAATGTGCTTGTGTTAATGTGTGTGTGTGTGTGTGTGTGAGACGTGAATATGCAGGCTTGTGTATGTAACTTGTGTGTGGGAGTTAGCCGAGCGCTATAAAGGCAAATTCATCAATATGTTCATGATAGCTGGGGTGGACGGGGTCGGCCAAGGGGGACTTCCTGTCAGAAGCCTCCTCCAGCATTGTGGGCGTTTTGATGTAAATTACACATGGGTTTGAGCGCACGCGGACGTGCAGGCGCATGCTTTAAAACTTTGTGATGGAACGTCGCCGTGACATGAATATGAAGATGAAAATGAATGCAGCAGGTGGTGACGTGAATGGAGTGCGTATGAGCTTCTTTTCCGGTCGGCCGTAGATCTAATGACTTTGATAACAAAGAGAGAGTGGATCCAGCAGACGAGTCTCTGATTCCGGACGAAACAAAGTTCCCATCAGCGCCGAGCACCTGAGTCTCCACCAGAGACACTGGTCTCTGAAAACAAGCACCTGGACTCTAGCACTGTGCATGGTTTTGGCTCCACTAATCTTGCATAGACATAGTAATTATAATAAAGTGTAATAATGTTATGGGAAACACTGGGAAAGAACACTTTGGAACCAATCATATTATTTACCATATACAAATAGATTTTTTACTATAATGTTTTTTCATTATCTATTGCAATTCTCCCTCAGGCTTATCTTATCTTTTTCAACATGACAATCTAGCAGTGGAAGTACATATGGCACAAAAGATAAATACAAATGTACTGGCAGGCAATTGAAAACCGTGGATGAAACTCCTACAGTATAATGCATGTCAACATGACAGGAGTAGTGGACTACCAAAACCTGTTACCTGCTACACTGGTGGGTTTGGGGGACTTAGTGAATAGATCAACAATTGCTAGCATGTCGTATTAGCAGATGATCAGTGTAATAGCTTGTGTAATCTGCACAATGGTAAGAATATGTTGGTGCGGATCTCTAGTCAAACAAAGACTCGTAAAGTAGAGTTTGTTCGTTCATGAATGAGTAGCAGTACTTGCCTATAATAGCCTGTTTGATGCTGGAGTGGAGTGGCAGGATGTTCTTGTGGATCAGCTCCATGGGTCCTGGCCGTTGGGAGATCTTGTCGTTCAGGTTGTCGGCCAGGCGGGCTCTCTTCAGTCGGAGCTGCTTGGCCTGCAGCGAGGGCTCCGCAGACGTCTCTGGAAGCACACAGCAACAAGGGCAAATGGGAAATTTCTGATGGCCTGTCTGAGGTGGGGCAGTATGGTTGATATTTCTCCATAGCCCTGAATGGAGGGGATTTGCATTGCATGGTGAGTTAGATTTTCCTGATATGCGGTGTGATGTTTTGAATGGCCACATTTATAATAACACTAACTTGTATGGTAAATTAGGCACATTAAGGAGGTGCACAAATTAGAAACAGCAACTACGATTGTAGAGGGATGAAACGGGGAGCTGTTTGACATTGCTATGGTTAGATGTAATCATTTAAAGGATTCATTTAGAGATATTTCAAATTTCCCTCAAATTGTCAAATAATCCTACCTATTACCTATTGGTAAGAAACTTGCATGTTACCTGATATGCATTTTAATGATTGTATGAACGTGACATTTTTTTAACATTAACATCCTATCATTTTTGATACCTGGCTGCATAATTGAGCTATGCAGTGGGACTGCCAGGTTAACTTCCACAAATTCAAGTTGTCAAGCAATGGGACTGGTTGTCAGAAATGGGAACAATGGTGATGCAAGATGCTGTGCATTAGCTAGTGCTGTTGAAAACTTTGGCTGAATTTTGTCTTTGCCATTTTCTCAGCAAAAAGGCAGCTCATTCTATAGCTGTTACATGCATTATGATATCAAGTAGGGATGCTTAATTGCATAATCACAGCCAATTAAAACAGCTTGGGACGAGAAACCTGTTCCCACGCGCCAAATTCCAAGTTGATTGAGATTTATAGGGAATAATAACCTTTATTTATTTAACCAGGCAGGTCAATTAAGAACAAATTCTTATTCACAATGACGGCCTGGAGAGAGGACAAAAGGAAAAAGAACAATCCAGATAAGACTATTGGACACAAATGATACATACATCACAGAGGCAGAGGCAATAATTAAAACACACACCAAACAGACGACCAAATAAAATTTGTTTTAAATTAAATTATAAATGCTTCATGTCATGGAAGACATGAAGCATGAAAAGCAGACACATTTAAATGTCACTTAAAAGACTGGGTGACAGTTGCAGGTGTGTGTAAACAACTCTGCAATAGAGTCTTTAAAAGTAGTGAGGGGGAGCAATTTGTCCAGTTTCTTCAAGTCTTTTGCATCCCGTTCCAACTGCTGGGAGCAGGAAATTGGAAGGAGGACTGGCCAAAAGAAGTATTAACACAGGCAATATCTAGCGAGATATAGCAAGCAGCTCTGGTGTTATAGGAAGTAGATGACGATTTTAGCAGTTGTATCAAATACGAAGGAGTCAGACCAAGGAGAGTTTTGAAAACGAGTGTAAGCCAATAAATTTCTCGTTGAGTGTGTAACGATGGCCACTTTACAGACGTGTATAAGTCACAATGATGAGTTGAATAGGGGGCATTTGTGACAAACCTAATTGCTGCGTGGTACAAAACATTAAGGCGATCAAGGGCACTCTTGCTTGCATGCATGTAAATGACATCACCATAGTCAAACAACAGGAGAATGGTCATTTGGACTAGGGAGCGTTTTGCAGAGTGAGTAAAACAAGAGAGATTCCTAAACAAGAAGGCAAGTCTTGCTTTTAATTTTGATTGAAGATATAACAAATGCTGAGAAAAAGAAAGTGCATTATCTAACCAGATGCCGAGGTATATATACGAGGTGACTGTATCCAGAGCTGAGCCATTAGTTGTTGTGATGTTTCCAGGAGGAATAACAGACCTTTTTCCAAAACACATAACTTTTGTTTTAGATGTGTTCAAAACAAGGTTAAGCCTAGAAAAGGCCACCTGAATACTATTGAAGCTGTCTTGAAGAGAGAGCAGAACAGCATCAGGGGAAGGTCCAACTGAATATAAAACTGTGTCTGCATACAAATGAATCTTTGAATTGTCTACTACACTAACAATGTTATTTAGATATATAAGAGAAGAGTGGGGGCAAGAATGGAGCTTGAGGTACACCTTTAGTGACAGATAAGGGCTGAGACAGGTGGTGTTCTGACTTAACGCAATGGGTTCTACCAGACAAATTGTTGGAGAACCAGGCTAAGGAATGGTAGTTAACACCAATATTACCAAGTCTGTCTCTGAGAATCGAGTGGTCAACTGTGTCAAATGATTTTGCTAGATCAATGAAAATTGCTGCAAAATGCTGTTTGGAATCAAGAGTGGTAATGATGTCATTGAAGACCTTAAGAGTTGCAGTGACACAGCCATGCCCAGACTGGAAACCAGATTCATACCGGATATAATACTGTAAGTGTCAAGATATGATGTAAGTTGTCTATTTATGAGTTTTTCCAAAATCTTGGATATACAGGGCAAGATATAAATAGGCCTATAACAATAACAATCGATCATCCCCTTTAAACAAAGGTAGAACAATAGCAGCTTTCCAAGAACAAGGGATTTCAGCAGTTTGAATGGACAAATTAAATAGATAAGAAATTGAGGCAGCAATTATGGGGGCAGCAACCGTAAAATAGTAAGGGTCAAGGTCATCAGACCCAGGTGGTTTTTTAGGGTCTAGCTTAAGTAGCTCATCCAGCACCTCGTCCTCAGTAATAGTACAAAAGCTGAAGGAATGTACAGAAGATGAGGTGGCACTGTGTAAAGACACAGTCATACAGGCTTACAGAATTGGGGGGCTCAGGAGGGTTAATAGAATCAAATAAGAACGCAGATGAAAGGCAATGGTGATTGAAGACCTCTGCCATGAGGACCTTATCTGAAACAATTGTACCATCAGAGTTACAGTAAGGGACATAGGAAACCGGGAAAATTGGTTCCTATCCTCCATAACCTTGACAGTTTTGGATCTGAGATACTATGGGAAAACTGATCTTTAAAATAATCAGCTTTGAGTTTTTGAATGGTCTGGGTACAGTTATTACAAAGTTGTCTGAGTGTCAGCCAGTCTATAGGAGATTGGGAGATTTTTACAATGAAGAAGCTCAACCAGATCACGGCTGAGCAAGGACTGAGATGAGTCTTAATTCTCAGACTGTGAATATAGACTGTGCGAGTATGTTTTAACTATTTTGTGTGGAATTGAGATACAGTTTAATAAATTGGGCCACTGTCGATGTAGAATAGTGGAATCGTTAATTTGGAGTAAATCAACAACGTTGCGAGGCCACTCACCCTCCAGGATGTGCATCCTTATCAGCTCGGAGCGCTCCGGGCGACTCTGAATCTTCCTCTTCAGGTAATCCTCAGTCTGAGGAGAGTCAATCGCACAGTCAGTCAGTTGGAACTGGCACAACGCACATCTGTACGCTAGAAAACACACCATGGTTTACAGCATTTGAGGAAATACATTTATTTCTACTAAATATTGTTACAGGCTGCAAGTTTAAATTCAATGAATGTGAGTTCTTGTGAAGAGTAACTTCTTGCTGCGAGTCTTCACACCTCAGCTGTAAATAACGCCTCCAATTCCTCTTTCTGACACCTCACCTTAGACGCAACGTGTTTTCTCTCTAGTATGAAATGTTGTAGAGGCGAGCGGCTGATTCTTGTGATTAAAGAATTAATTGTAGGGCGGGCGTACTCACCCGCGCCCGTTCCAAACTCCGTCTCTGCTCATGGAAGGCAGCTGAATTTTTCAATGCTGGGAAGAGAGGATGAAAGCAGGTGAGAGGGAGGGATAGAGAGATAGATAGAAGCCAGCGTGGCAGAGACTGAATTGGAAATGC
>OMKR01096265.1:0-11457 GCA_900302355.1 Cyttopsis rosea
TGACTTACAGAAAGCTAATGAATTGAACGACTTTAAGAAGAATGATTTATTCATCACACGTTTTTACCACACACATGCGGAGGGTGACACACACACACACATGCAGGAGTAGTGAACGATGAGAGCCCTCACTTTGTCGGCGCCCGGGGACCAATTCCAGGTGGTGGGTCCATGCCGTGGTCAGGGACAGGACAGGAAGTATTCTGCATGTTTTTAGTCGGGGTCCTTATGTTGGAGGAGACCCAATGCGAACACGGGGAGAACGTGCACGTCCACACAGAAAGGCCCCTGATCGGGAGATAACCCACCGGAGCACGGTGCCAACAGCGCCCCAGGTGGGAATCGAACCCAGGACCTTCTTGCTGTGAGGCAGCAGTGTTAACCACTGAGCCACCGTGCCGCCCCACTGTGCCGCCCCACTTCTACCTCACGTTCCAAACCCTTGATTTTTCCAATCAATGCAATACTGTTTTAGACTCTCTCAAGGACGACTCGAGCATAAGGCCTGAGCTGGGTAGCTATAAGGTGCAGTCACTGTTCTGTCAGTTATACACTAAGAAATCCAGTGGACCGGATGGGGTTTCTGCCTGCCTCTTAAAGGTGCAGTGTGTAGAATGTAATGGCATCTAGCGGAACAGTCTTGGCAGAAATGGAATATAATATTCATAAGTATGTATTAATTAGTGTATAGTCGCACGAAAATAAGAATCGTTGTGTTTTCGTTACCTTAGAATGAGCCGTTCATATGTACATGGGGAGCAGGTTGCTCCACGGAGCGCTCCATGTTGCACCACCATGTTGTTTCTACAGTAGCCCAGAATGGACAAACCAAACACTGGCTCTAGAGAGGGCCTTTTGCGTTTTTTGTGAGTTTACATGGAGGGGAATTCAATTGGTTGCAATCTGCAACCTCACTGCTAGATGCAGCTAAATCTTACACACCTCCACTTTAAAGGTACAATATGTACTATCCCTCACCCCTTAGCACTGGTGCTTGGCATCGTGCGTGTATTGGGCCGTTGTGTTCTGTCACTCTCTCTCTCTCTCCTCCGTAGGCTCTTTCAAGATGTGGAGGATACTGCGATGATCAACCTGGATGGGTCCTGACCTGGAGCCCTGGAGGCATCTACCTGCAGCGCTCTGCTCCAGCAAATAGACTCTCATACTGTCAAGCTTTAACATTGCATAGCATATAAATGATTGTCATAGTCATTGATATATGATTTGTCATATTATATTAATAATGTTGCCCACTCTGCATCTATTGCAGCCTGGTCATCCTGGAAGCGGGATTCCTCCTTCTGTGCAGCCTTCCCCGAGGTTTCTTCCTTTTTTCCCAAAGGGGTTTTTCTGGGAGTTTTTCCTGGTCCGGTTGGAGGTTTAGACTAAGGGGGTGTCGTTGATTTCTATGTGAAATGTGGGTTTGTAAAGCCCTTTGAGACTGTATTGTGATTAAGAGCAATATAAATAAACTTGACTTGACTTGACAATATGTCGATTTCCACCTTAAAATTTCTAAAAACGACTAGACCTATGTTATATCTTTTGTTGAGTTGTGTACTTACACTATCCCAAATGTTGCTAACAATTTTCAAACCCAGAGAAATCCCTAATTTTAATCTAATTCTAATGCTGGTAACAGGACAGTTTCATTAGGTCGCCTGTCATGGCGTCTATGCCCTTTACCCCAACTGCTACAACTTCTGGGGCAACAAGGGGAACACCGGATGTGACGTCTCATTTTTTTCAAAACTTTTTTCTACTCTATTATTGTTTGTATTGCTCTACTATTACTCTACTAACTATTGTTCGATGGAGCACGATGATTTGTTGCCGTTTGCTGCGCGTTCTGTCACAGTCCGTAAAGCGCACACGTGAACAAATGAAGACTACATCTCCCATGATCCCAGGCTACTTATGACGTCATCAGACTCCATCTGTTAACACCCTGCACTGAAGGGTGTTAACAAGACAAATTTCCCTGCGGGACAATAACTCTTATCTTATCTTAAAGTGCCAATCTTGAAGATTTCAGTTTTGTGGATTTTGGCGGCACCTATAGCGAAAAGCGGTAATTGCAGGTGTGTTTTTGGACTTCACTTCCCAGAGTTCCAAACAGTGTGCCTGGGTGACGTCAGTCAGTTGGTTATTCCTCGCTCACGGTCGCTTTGCTTTTTTGATCGCCAGTAGTCATCGATCTTTTTTGTGTTTGTTCAGCCGTAGTAAACCTTTACTCGCAACGAGAGACCTGGGAAAAAAGTACACCGCGTCACTTCCAGCCGGCCGCCGTCCCCTTGGTGAGGTGCTCTGTGCGGCCGCCGGTTCATCTACGGAAACCTTGTTACCACTTTTACTTCCTCTAGGTAGTCGAGTTCGATCGTCTTCTCGGCACCCGGCGCGGGAGCCGTGGAGATGAAGAGCGAGTCTGTAGTGTTAGCTCCGCCTCCCCTCTCTGCTGGACCAACCGCTGCTGGCCGATGGAAAACGCGTCACTAACGTTGCGTCGCTTGTGATTTTTCCCGGGAATGTCGCCTCCGACACCCGGTTCTTGAAACTCAGAATACTGCAAATGCAACGGCTTCCATCAGTGGAACAGAGATTCAATCACCTTTGTGTTCCCTCGTTCGGTGATAGATAATGACTTAACATTTATTTAAATGAAAATCTTCGAGATTGTAACTACAAAGATTAACAACAGCTATAAACAACAACATAAAACAAACGTAAGAACGAATCACAAGACAGCAAATATCCTCTACAACACATAGTAGACACGCTTATTTTGAAAAAAAAAGGCGTTAAAATGTTTTTAAAATTGTTTTTAATGTTTTTAAAAGGCGTATTTCAACTGAATTTGGAATTTTCCATTTTACTAAAAAAAAAAAAAAAAAGGACGTTTACGTAAGCACGCTACGTCAGAGTGACCCGGAAGTAGCGTGTTAGCCCCGTGTTAGCCCCGTGTTAGCCAGCTCCCTCCTCCCCCCGCAGCGCTCTGGCCCGGTACAGACACGGGAGGATGGTGCACCAGGGACGGCAAACTGGTTTTAAAGCGTGACCCGATGTCCGCGCGTCCCCAGCGCTGCCCTTCGTCATCGACTGTTGCGGATAACTTGATGTTTCCAGCTCCGCCGGCGGCCGGTAGCACCTGCTAGCCTCGGTAAACACAGCGCTTACACATGGCTGACGCTACGTTACACCGTCGGTCCCAGTGGAGTTGAGTTACCGTGGTGTTTTGATTTAAATGCCGCAGCCTGTCGTGTGGTCCCGCCGTGTTTCCTGTTGCTGAACCCTTCCCTTCCCCCTGGCTCGGCAGCGTCGGGATGCAGCCTCCTCTTCCGGCGGACGCGGTGCGGGAGCTGGTGTGCTCCTGCCTCCGCAAGGACCCGGTGGCCGCCGACCTGCGGTGCAGCCTGTTCGTGGCAGCGGCTCAGAGCTACAAGAGAGACTCGCTGCTGAGGCCCTTCCCTCCGCGATACACCCGCGGGGACAACAAGGACTTCGAGGAGCTGGTGAGAACGCGTGTAGAGGCCGCCCGCAGGCTCCACACCCACATGCACCGACGTTTTTCGACAAAACGACAACAAACCCCCATTTGAATGTCGAGCTGTTGTTGACATAAAGTTCTTCACACCGCATGGATCCTGCTGCGTTGATGGAGTGAAACAAGAATAGACATGTTCTTGTTCATAAATACACCACACTTTTATCTTTTATCTTTTATATAAGAATCGGCTTTAAAATACTGACCGCACATGCCCCCCTGTCAACTTAAATTAGTTAAATTTAGTCAGTTCTTGGCAATGACATATTATCTATCGCCGAATGAGGGAACACAAAGGTGACTGAGCCTCTGTTCCACTGATGAAAGCCGTTGCATTTGCAATATTCTGAGTATTATTAGGAACCGGTTGTCGGTGGCGACATTCCCGCCATGCATTCAAATCACAAGCGGCGTAGTTGGTGACGTTTTCCATCAGCCAGCGGCGGTTGGTCCACCAGAGAGGGGAGGCGGAGCTAACGCAACAGACTCGCTCTGTCATCAACTTCGCGGCTCCCGCGCCGGGTGCCGAGAAGACGATCAAAAGCCGTAAGCCGATCAAAAGCGGAAGGATCATTAGCGTGAGCCCCGGCGGCAGCGGCAGCGAGGCCCGGCCGGCCACGCTACCACCACCTCACCGAGGGGACGGCAGCGGGCTGGAAGTCACACGGCGTACTTTTTTTCGCGGCCTCTGCTTGCGTTGCGAGTAAACGTTTACTACGGCCGAACAAACGCAACAGATCAATGACTACTGACGACGAAACTTCAAAAACAAGTGCAATTCCAAAGAAAAAGAAACAAATTTGACGTTCGGATGAAGGCAACTGACTGACGTCACACAGGCGACACTTTTGGGAACTCTGGGAAGTGTCGTCCAAAAACACAACTGCAATTCGATCACCGCCGTAGGTGCTGCCAAATACAACGAAATGGAAATCTTCGAGATTGGCACTTTAATGAAACGGCTCACCTAAACACATGATTTATAAATGATTAAAAATCATGGACCGCTTGGGGGTGGGGGTCTGTCTAGGCATTTTTACTAAAACGGTCACTTCCAACGACCAACATTATCTAAAATGTCTTGAATTGACGGCCACATCATTGTTCCTGAGTGTGTGATGAATGACGTATGTTTCCTCCAGTTGGCAGATGTGAGCTCCTTGCCTGGAGTGAGGGAGTTGGTGAGACTGAAACCCGGGGAGGGAGAGCATCATTTGGCCCTTGTGCATTGGGCTCTCTCTTCAAAAAGCTTTGCTGTTAAGACACTGCAGAAAGATGAGGTAAATTACCATGGATGAAGATAAAAACAGACATGTAACCCCTTTTTTTTTTTATTTTTTTTTTTTTTAAGCAACAGTGTGATGACAGCCTTTTCTCTCCTCTCAACCAGTACACCAAACTTTGTAACCTGACTGAAAACGAAGGCATTTCCGGACCAGTCCCAGACTTTCTGTTTGAGTTGGAATACTGTGACCAGATGAATGCGAGATTTGAGAAAATGAGAGAAGACAGGGGCCTTTTCTACGCATTCCATGGGAGCCGCTTGGAGAACTTCCACTCAATCATTCACAACGGGCTCCACTGTCACCTCAACAAGGTTAGTCTTGTCGTATTTTGTGTTCTGTTTGGTTTTTGTTTGCGCATGCAGGGCAATGTAACTTCAGTCTTGTTGCTGCCCGCCAATGTTCTGGGCTACCAATGAAAAGGCTTTTCAAATGCAAATATTTATCCCTGGGGGAAATTGAGAAAATGAGGTGCAATTCAGTATATTCAGTAATGTAAGTCGGTATTTTTATTGCATGAAATCAGTGGCACTTACATTTTCATTAAATTTATCTTGAATATGGCATGAGGTTATTGTATTTTTATGAAGAATTGTCTGATACAGACCAGCCCACTATCAACCAATCACTGTCATAAGTGCATTTGTGAAACAGGACGCTATCCACAGGAACAATGCTTTGACTTGGTTTTCTAGTCATGCCTTAGTTGCTCTCAGCAGCTTTGTGAATAGATTTGAACAGGAAACACTGAGCTCGGAAGTTTAAGTGCATTTAAGGAGAACTCTTGTGTCAAGTGTCAAGGCAAAATACTATGAACACTCCTCCTCACTTCTCTCTTGTGGCTATCTTGCAGACCTCAGTGTTTGGGGAGGGGACCTACCTCACCAGTGACCTCAGCATGGCTGTGCTCTACAGCCCGCACAGCAGTGGCTGGAGGGAAAGTCTCCTGGGTCCGCTGCTGAGCTGCGTGGCCTTGTGCGAGGTCATCGATCACCCGGATGTCAAGTGCCAGGTGAAAAGAAAAGGTATGATATCCACAGAATAGAGGTGATTGCAAAGCAGTGCCAAATGGCAAATCTTAAATGTATATATTTGCAGCACATTTTGAAGCTCATGTTTTTCCCTGAACTTGTCTCAGACTCTGAGGTGATTGACCGTCAGCGCTCGAGGGCGAAGAACAGTGAAGGAGGGGAAGTACCGCAGAAATACTTTATTGTCACCAATAATCAGCTGGTTCGAGTCAAGTACCTGCTTGTTTACTCTCAGAGAAGGCACCTGTCAAGGTAAGGGAGATATGCAAGGGTCGGGATGCACTGAATGTTCGGCCATCAAGAATGTTTGACCTAAAATTGCAATAGCATAATGTCTATCCAGCCGCATGAGTTAAAATGCCCCAACCCACGCTGTTCATACAGTATCCGGTTCTTATCTGAAAGTGAATGATTCACAAGAAAGCACATTGAAACACAAGTTTGCATGTCTTATTGTTAAACAAGCCACGATCTTTATGGGTGCAATTCGATTAATTGTTTTTTTTCTCATTTATGCAGTGAGAGTCTTGAATTGATCGTGGCATCCGCTTCCAATACAAACAAAATCGATATCCACTGTGAGCACTGTAGTCACAGCTTTGTGCATTTCTATTTGGGCTGCAGGGCAGGACAGGACACTATTAAAGAGCAGCTACTAATTAGTGTCATGCTGCCTAATCTTAAGTCTTTGATCAAAAAAGATATGGACAATATGAAAAGATACAGAGGCATTTGGAAAATAAATAGAACAATGCTGGTATTGATTTGGCCCATTGGTTTCTGAAAGTTGGCTTTGGCCTCAACCAAGAATTTCCATTTCAGTGCATTATCATTAATAGTTGGAGCAAATTCGACAAATCCTATTTCTGTGTGATAACGTGATATGAGTCTAGCTTAGTCACTCATCAACTGCTGTTTCTGTGGACCTGTAGTCCTGTGCTTTTCCAACCACATGTGTGCAAGATAAAATTAAAAGCACACCCCTGTCCCCCAGCAAAACACTCTCTAAATGATTAGCTTTTTTTTACTTGACGAACAAAGGATGTTCGTTTTTACTTTGGATTGGAGGTTTTATTTTGGAATAAATCTATTATATATAGATATTTTGTACTTGGAACAAAATTCTGTGGCATGCTGTTCATAAAACCTCCAATAAAGAATTAAACCATACATTTGGGATCACAATACGTAGATCGTCACGTTTTACCACATTTTCAAAACAATATCACTTGGACTTTCCTTCTTTGAGTGGCTTGCAATATTGTAATTTAGCAAATCCAAATGTGGCAACAAGTTGTTTTAACCTCCCGGTTTTCGTGAACTTGTATACCTGAGGTGAAACCCTCGCTGTGCCGGTAAGGAGACTGTCTTGTGTTCTCCAGACATTCCCGCGGTACTTCCTGGCTGGTCAGGCACCACTTTGCGATCATGATGAGTCTCTACCTTCTGCTGCTCGTGCTCCTCGGTGCCTTCAACTCCACAACCTTCTTGTCCTTCTGGAACAGACTGTTTCGATGACACCACACTACGCTCGGATATTCATTCACGGTGCCTTCCGGATTCCAGAACGGAGACTCTTACACTGGGAGCTTCAGTATCTTCATCCTTTCTCTCTCTGTATAAACGGTTGTCTTGGCAACTATTGCAATCCTTTAAAAAAAAGCTTTGGCGATCGTTTGTGTACTCTTTTTTTTGTTTTTTTTTATGTGTTATAGGTCCACTCTGTGCTTAAATCACTTCAAGAATGTTATGCAAACAAACATCCGTGTTCATCGTCCACGTGTCTCTCTGAGGACACTCTCCGACCAGCCAAAGAATTTGCAGAAATTTAAAGGCCACCTCCAGCCAATTTCACTCCTTGGTTTCCCTTCATGGGATGTGGTTAGTACCGGTGATAAACAAAGCAGATTCAAACTTTCACTGCTGACTAGTGTCAATAAATGAAAATGTGAGCATACAAACAGTGTTTTGAGGCGGAGGATCTTTGTCTGTGGCTGAAAATTATTCTAGAGCGCTGACTTGTCCAATGGAGTCGTCTTTGAAAAGCCTGTGGTGGCTCCGTCACAAAGAGTATGAAGGAATGTTTTTTTTTTTTTTATATATATATATACAGTGAGTTGACAAAAAGTGAAGCATGAATGTCCAAGCCAACATGTCAAGTGTCGTTATAACAACAGCTTGACATTTTTTTAATCAGTTATTTGTCAGAAACACAAAGCAGTGACAGTGGAGTTGATTTAGTTCAGCAGAAAAAACGTTATGCACCTCAAAAATGAATAAATAAGAAAATACTGGAGGTGGCCTTTAAAACAAAGTTAATGTTTGATGTGTTTTGCAGCTGGTGTACTGGAGATGAGCTTATATCTGTTACATACCACAAGGGCTGTGATTTGATCATTTAGGAATTCTACTCCACCGACTGGACGAAATGCAAGATATTTGCACTGGACAGTGATGAGCTTGCTCCTCTTTCTTTGGTTATATTTTTCATGGTTTTAATTTACATCTCTTGATCACTTAATGTTATTTAGTATATATGGAAGTATGGAATACGATTAAAACAGTCTACAAATTGTTTTTATAAATGAATATCATTTAGAAATGGGCTTGTTATGGACTGTGGACTGTTATGGCTAGGAATTGATGTGTGAAAGCTAGTGGATGGAGCTATGTAAGGAATTACATATTGAATAGATTTAAGGAGCTGTGTTCATGTGAATGTTAAATGTGTATGAAAATACAGCTTAGAAACAACATTATTACAGTAAGATATTTTCTTTTAGGTTCATAAGATTGTCAACAGTAATAAAAAAAAAACAACTGATTATTTGGTTCAAAGTGGTTGACTTGAGATCTCTTTAACAAGCAACAGATTGTTTAAGGTCCAATGCAAAGCAAAGTGCCTGTTTCTACACTAAAACCACAATGTGCAAAACTGTTAAATATAAACATTTAGAAGAGCGGACACCTGTCCAAGTCTTTCTGCCGCTTTCTTCCAAATCACTGTATGTGAAGGTCACTCTCTAATATATTGTTCCTTCGTCTTGTGTTGCTTTGCATGTTTCCAAACCTTAACATGAGTTTATTACACCTGGCACCCTCTCCGGTCTCTGTTAGCCAGTGTTTTATCAGGAGGAGAAAAAAGGAAAGTTATAGTGTTGATAACAGCGGCGGCGTGCTTTTGTGAAATAATCTATTGTCCAAATAGGTGCTTGATGTAGTGATGTGTATCGGCAGATGGAAAGACAGGGTTATTCTTTTTTTCAAGTCATGGTTCTTTATTTACTCAACAAATTATGATTTTCAATGGACAAAATAATGAAATTTGATGATACATGTCACAAATGGAAATAAAATCAGGTAACATTAAGTTTACTGCATAGTCAATAATAATATTGTGCTTTAAATTAATCTACCCTGAGGATTGTTGAGTAAATTTCAAACTATGTTAGGAGTTTTAATAAGGCTTAAAAGTTAATGTTATTAGAGGGATTACATTTTAAGTACAGGCTATTTTATTTAATCCTCTATTGTACTTCGTATGACGTTTGAGTATGAAGTATGAGTATGAAGAGTCCTCAAAAGGGTCGAGTGAGGAGCTGAACCTTATCTTCTCTTGTAATGAAAATACAAATATTTACTTGTCTCTGACACATTACACAAAACATGCGTCGGTTCAGTTTGAAAGCATATTTCAGCCATGAGAAATATTACCGTGATTCACTCTTAAATACTGTTTATTTGCCATAAACGACATAGATTTGTAAAAGGCGGCGAACAAACTGCCCATTGTTGGTCTCCACTTTGTTCCAGCTTTCATCAACTTCCATTATTGCTTCCTCATAAAAGTCACAGTTACACAGTAACCCTCAGGTGTCTGGTGGAGAAACTTCACTTTCACAGACACGGTAAATAAACACAGAAACGAATCAAGGTGCATTTATTATACCGTCTTTGCTTCCACTGAACAGTTTCTTGTACAATATTTTATGACCTGCTCCAGAACCTCTCGATGCAGTCGACCTTACATTAGGAAATACCTCATATACAAGTTTTCTCAGCCTTAGTCTGTGGATGGAGTCCACTGTAAATGTTAAAGAAAATATTGCTGAACACATAATTCAATGTAGAAAATTGTATTTTATTACTTCTTGTTCATTGTATTTGACAATATAATATTGGTTTTGAGATAATCAGGGATAAATTAGTTTTGTGTTTTATAAAAGTTAGCTGCCATGTTTAATTTGCTACATTTGCTGTTGGCTGCGTCTTCAGGCCTCAGTTCAGTGGAACCGGACAGGTCGGCGTCAAGCACATGAAATAGCCCTCAGCGTGGCCCTGGAGAGAGAATATTATGATGATTAAGGTTTAGATCAAGGATTCATGCTTTACTTATTCATTCCACACATTAACGTTTGTCAACCATTTATTATTACATCGCATTTATTATTTCATTTTTTTATGAATTTGATTGTGCATGAAAAGGCAATGCAATACGCTTTGCAGATGAAAAATGAATATTTAAGATCTGGACAGAGAGGTGGAACAATTAAAAAATAGCATTTTTATTTATTTTCAATTTCATTACCTATGTATTCACACATATCTGTTTGTCCAAACCATAATCCTTTTTAAGAAATCAACTTGTGTTTCATCAGTGAATCACCTGTAAGTCCTGGTGACACGCGGCGTTGCGAGGGGCCGCCAGGTGGCTGTGCACGCAGCGTCCAAAGCGGTGCAGGCACGAGGCCTCGGCGGGCATGCACGCGTGAGCGCACGGCGGGGGCTTCAGCAGCAGGCAACTGGAGCAGGAGGTGTGCTGGCAGGAGCCATGGCACTCCTTCTTGTCCAGCGACACAAACCTATGGAGAAACGTCCAACAAGGATGGGCGTGAGATGAGGGGAAGTGAAAGGTGGCGTTTGGGAGGATTTGGGGAAACGGTGTGACGCTGTGCACCTCGCAGAGCAGATTTCAGTGGGGTGTTCCTGGCAGTATTCCCTGGTGCACTGTGGCCGACAGTTATCCAAATCGAGGGATTCCAGCACTGCAGAACAACAAGCAACAGAAAACAACACTTTAGATTCAGTTGGTGTTTTTCAGCTTTCTGGTTCAACACTCATGCATCTAAACCCAAAAGAATTGTCCAGCAGTCTGTTTTAATCCCAAACTACTGCTGATACTGTATCTGTAAGAATGACACCTCTTTTCACCACAGACAGATAAGAGGTGTAATTACAGCTTAACTGTTACGAAAAGCCTTTGATACAAAGGAAGCCTTGACCATGTTATCGCTCTTCACAGCTCATAAACAAGATTGAAGACTGGTACCATCACAGCAACAGTTTGGCAACATATTGAGTATGTTTTCTGATGCAGAATGTAAGATTTGCAACGTTATTGGATAAGTAATTTGTGTATCTGTGGGGGGACAAACAGAGTAAAAAAGTATGCATTACAGATATGCAAGGATGCACTAATGTTTCTAATTATACCATTTAATGATGACAAATCAGTCCACATTGCAGGGACCAAAATGTCAGAAAACAGGTGTGTACCTGCTTGACAGAGTCCCGCACGCTCCACCGCTCGTTTGCCGTCGTC
>OMKR01096271.1:0-13963 GCA_900302355.1 Cyttopsis rosea
CCATGCGAACACGGGGAGAATGTGCAAACTCCACACAGAAAGTGCCCCAGGTGGGAATCGAACCCAGGACCTTCTTGCTGGGAGGCAACAGTGTTAACCACTGAGCCTCCTTCTGCAGCCTGCATTCGCAATAATACTAGTCAGCTAGTCAGCTTTACTAGTCAGCACACATTTTACATACTCTAACCCCTGACCATTTCCGTGATTATAGCTAGTTTTGAAAATTTAAACAATAGGGTGAGAAATGTATCTTAAATATCTCGTGGTCATGCTGACATTTACAGTAACACATATTTTGGTCAAAGTTAGTTTTTGCCGTATTTTGTATTTGTTAGAGCAATGACATTTCCTAGCCTGGGAGCCAGACCAATCTGCGAGCTCATGATTCATTTGCTCTGGCAGATTGGTCTGGCCACCCTCCCATTCAAACAGATTTCCACCCAACCATTTTATGGTTGGGCCAATCACAACCGTTTATCTAATATGGGGCATGTTTGATACGATGACAATATAGAGGAGAGCTGTTGACGCACCTTACCAAGATGGCTGCCGCTGATGTGGAACGGTCTGTTGAATCCGCTATCGCAACAGTATTAAACGAACAGGACGGTATATTTTCTCTAAAAAGCTTTTGTTGATAAGAAAGATGTGTTTGCAGTACTTCCGACAGTATTTGGTAAAAGTTTAATTTACCAACTCACTTGCGCAGCGCTACGTTGCACATTTCGTTGCTCTGATTGGTTGGAGGTCTATCTAATAGAACGTAACAGTAGAATGCCCACTTTTTGAACAGCTCCTGTTCCAGAAATGAATTTCCCATTCATTTTCTCCATTGACGTTTCAGAAAATCCTTATATAAAGATTAAGCCAGGAACCAAGCCAACCAACTACCAGATGAATTGTGACCATAAAAGCAAAAAAAAAAATTGGAAAATGGAAAAAAAGGTAAAGGTACAACACTGTGTACATAATTATTAAGGACCATTGCGAATTATTGCGAATTGAATCTTTCCAACGACTTCCAACCTAACGATAGTTTAGTGTTGAAATCATGGTTGCTCTAAACAATTGTAGAGTTCAGTGGTAGCAGTGAACTGACGTCATTACTGACATCAGTGAGCTCCATCAATCAGAGATGTTGCTGTTACCCTTTAGGATTGTGGGTAATGTAGTACTTCTCCACTAGCCTGGGAACCAGACCAATCTGCCATGATTTTATCATCTGGCCAATCACAGTCGTCATTTTCCATCGCTCAGCGCTACGTCCTACATGTCATTGCTCTGATTGGTTGTAGGTCTATCCAATTGGGGCGGGTTTCTAACGCTAACCGGCTAACCAGCGGGTATGCAGCCTACGTCACATCTTTCGTTGCTCTGATTGGTTGTAGCTCTATCCAATTGTGTCCAGAGACATTTCGGTCTGCGCCCGTAGAAAACGCCTCTTGGAAATCTAAAATGAATGGAGAGCTTCCAGACCAATACGCATTTGTGAATTGGTCTGGCGATGCCAGGCTACTTCCCCACGACATCGTGAATAAAACATGTTTTTAGGGAAATAGTCAGAGGTATTGTAAAATGTGTGCGCTGACTAGTAAACGGTCTAAAACTCAATTTGAAATTAGTATGGTCCTTTAATGAAGAGATACAAATACGAAAATGATGAAAATGAAGATAATTACATGGGTTTCTAACTCCAGGAGGATATAGCCAACAAACTAAACTTTATGACAACAGATTTAAGCTATATTATGTTTCTAAAAACAAAAACAAAAAAACACAAGCATTGCGATCTCTGTATTTGTATCCCAACTATTAGACACACAGATATTGATCACAGTGCAAAAGTTCAAATCGTTTGAACTTGGCCTCATCTGCATGGAGTCCTGCTCGGCATAAGCCATAGAAAATTACGGGTTTAGAGGCCAGAGCAGAAGCAGTCTGTCTGCGGGGGCTTTAGAGTATTTGGTGTCCACTTATATAGCCCATGTCTCCCATGGTTACAGAGACACTGCAACAGGAACGATTATTAGAAATGCAGAATAATCTGCACGTTAAGCGCTTCCATGTGTCTTGCAGTTCGCTATGGCTGAGGTTGCCGTCACCTTCATCATGGACGGCTTTGGCTCCAGGGTTTTGCATTTCTTTAAGAGGCAGGAGCTGCTCGTCCTGGCCGTCTGCCTGGCTTGCTTTCTCCTCGGTATCCCGCACATTACCAAGGTAATTAACGACAAAGCTTACATTTCAATGTGTCACGCTGGCGTTTTACAATGAACCGCGACAAAGTCGAGAGTTTCGTTATTATTTATTAAATTCATTAATATTTCAACCGCCTTGCTAATCCTGTACTAATAGTGAAATGAAATGCCCTTTTTCTCTTTCCACCCATGGGGATGAATAAAGTAATATCTTATCTCTGCCCTTTGCATCTGCTCTTTGTATTTCCACAGGGTGGTATCTATGTGTTCCAGTTAATGGATCACTACACGGCCGTGGTCTCCCTCATGTTCCTGGCATTCTTTGAAGTGCTAGCCGTCTGCTGGATCTTCGGTAGTCTCCTGTTCATTCACATTCTCTTTAGTCCAAGTATATATAGTAATACACCATCTCAATATTAGTGTGTTAGAATTTGATAGAAATGCTTAAATGACTTTAACCTAAAGTGATATGGACTTTGTTAATCGAACATTTGACTTAATATTTTCCAAGTCCATATTACTGCCATTCGTTTTTACCAGTAGCTTCAGTGGTCACAAATATTTTCTTTTTTTATGCTCTCCACTGACTTCTGCTGCTTTTAAGAACTCAAGTCTCAAATACATAGCTCTGACTTAAATATGAAGCAGGTTGAAGTGGCCCATGCAAGTTTTACAAAAAGGCAGTCGGTAGGACAGTGTATCTATCAGTTATCGATAAGGTTTGAAAGTACTCCATTTATTGATCAATTATATTGATCTGATATACTTGCATAGGACATTTCAATGTGGTTCTTATCTTATCAAATATCAAGACACAAGTCAATGAAGAGCAGACAAAAAGACAGACTTAGTTCTTCACACAGCGACCACAGATTCTGCTGGTGAAAACGCGTTGCAGTGTCTGGACTTAAATCACGGTAATGAACATATACAGTACATACTACAAAAGCCTCCATATCAATTTAAATGTCATTATTTTTCGTCAACAAGTTTGAAGGAAGTTTCCATGTGCCCTTCTGTTACTGATCAGTTGTTGTCTTTTTGTCCCGTCAGGAGTAAAGCGTCTCTCCGCCATGATAAAGAGGATGCTCGGGAAAGCCCCTAACATCTATTTCCGTGTGAACTGGCTGGTGTTCTCTCCCTTGCTTGTCCTGGTGAGGTCCTGTTTAAAGGTGCGGTGTGTAGAATTAGTGGGATTTTCTGGAACGGATTTGGCAGAAATGGAATGGAATATGGAATATAATATTCATAAGTATAACTTTAATAAGTTTAACTAAGTGTATAATCCCATGAAATTTTGAATCGCTGTGTTTTCGTTACCTTAGAATGAGCCGTTTATATCTCCGTGGGGGCTGGAGCCCCTTCCATGGACGGCGCCATGTTGCACCACCATGGACACAGAGGGGAATTCAGTTGGTTGCAATCTGCAACCTCACTGCTAGTGGACGCTAAATTCTACACAATGCACCTTTATGCGATTATGTTTAAGTAAATCTTGACAGTATGAAATAAAGTCATAGAATATGTCTAGTCACAGAGCTGTTCCTTTCTGGTTGCAGATCATACTCATCTCCAGCATCGTCCAGTACACCCCTGCTCGCTATGGGAAGTACACGTACCCGGTATGGGCTGAGGTTCTGGGCTGGGGAGTCTCGCTGCTCTCCATTGTGTGGATTCCTCTCGGGGCCATTCAGGAGATCTATAACAACAAAGGCTCGTTTCTAGAGGTGACTGCGAGAACCACAAAACAATACAATACAATGAGTTGTATTTACAATGACTTGAACCTTCAGAACCTGTTACTGCACCTACTGTTAGGCTCTTAAAGAAGCAATTAAATTCCGAATTTTTCTTCCCAGAGACTGAAAACTGCAATGACTCCTACATTAGACTTGGACAGCGAGGATGATCTGCAAGAGAAGAAGAGCAGCCCCGAGTCTCCCTGAAGCTTGTTCATCTCCTCGGCGTGACCAGGAATAAGCCACACTGTGCAGTGTTTTCATTACGGAGCGTGTCTATTTTCATGGCTCTTGGTGTGCTGAGTGCTCTGCTGGTGTACGGAAAGTTTACTGGGTATGTGTGTAAATGGCTTTATTATTTGTCATACAATATTTTAGCTTTATATTTCTATGGAACCTTTTTTTCCTTCCAATTTAACCTTAAGGAGATATAATGTTGTCCGTTGGACCGTGTACATACGGGTCATTCAAGTTTTCAGTCAAGATGATTTCCCTCATATGAAGTTGTCCAGTAATAGAATAAAGTAAAGGTTTTATTTAGTTACTAAATTACAGAATGCAATAGTTTGATTTTTCATAAAAGGTCTGGGGTTTTTTCTTTTTTAAATCTCGTTTGTTTTTGGGCGATTGACCACGAAGCTGAGACTTAATTAGTCGTTATTTTAATCTTCTGCCATCACACTGAATTGGGATAATGAGAAAGATTGTCTCTCTGGTATTTTCCACTGAGGTTCTTCCACCATCTCATGATCCGTGACCTACAATTCAACTCTCCCCGGATCTTTGTTTCTCAAATTTATTTTTGCAAAGATTAGGGTGCCTAACCAATAAATAAAAGAAAATATTTATTTTTTAACTTATCTTTAACTTTGAGCTGGGCGTTCCTCGTAAAAACCTTACTAAAGGACTTTTCGGAAATGATTGAGCACTTTTTGTCTGTGTCTCTGCCTTCGGAAGGTTTGGGAACGGTTTGGGATTATTGTACTTTGATCAGGCTGACATTGTGCTTTTTAAGGGTTTCTGAGACACAGCACACAACCTGTTCTGTCTCAGATGTGAGTTAATGTGTGACATGACTCAGCACATTCTCTTCTGGTCACTAATTAAACAACATCTGTGCTACACATCCTGTGCCTGTTGTCAGATATCAAAAACCTTCTCTTAAAAATAAAAAGCTGGAAAAAATGTATGCAAAAGGCGTAAAATGTCTATATTGGCACTTAGGATTACAATTCTAAAAGAATTATAAAATTACATTGTCCCCTGATGTCCATGATTTGATCAGCATCAGCATGTAGATTATATTCATGGCTTCAAATAAAGGGTTCTGTTCTGATTCTTGTAAAGCTCAGAAATATGATATTAAGCCAAAAACAGGAGTTGTATGTCAAAATTAACGACAGAGAACTATACGTTTCTCCTGTCAGATACTTTTTAAAATTCTGATAAGTCAAATAAAAACGTCAAGAAATTATACACTGCAAATGTTGTAATAAGAATCACTCCGCCTTTGTTTTAAAGCCTAAATCTTTAAATGTCTAACAATGTTTTTGAAGGATGTGCTGTATAAATGCTAATCCTGTTTTGAAATAACCAAATACCGTTCAATAAAAACAATAATTCTAAATATTGACATATTATCCTAAAACATATGTATTACTATGCATTGCAACCGGAATTTGAAGAAAGCAATCATAAGACTTCTGTGCACATTATACTCAACAATCAATTTGTTTTACATTTGTTGTGCTTCAATGCTTGAATACTATTATACTAAAATGCAGTAGATCTAGCTGTTCAGCATTTAGAACTGTAGCTGTATTTCCAAAAAAACAGTGTCTTGACTTCAAAATGCATACTTTTTTAAAACCTTTTATAGTCAAATCAAGATTATTTTCTGTACTTAATCACAGTCTTAAAGGGCTTCACCAGCCTAGCCCAGCCACCACCCCCTAGTCATAAAGTCTGCCCGGACAAGGAAAAACTCCCATAAAAAACGTGAAATTGTGAAAAAATGAAAAAAGGGATCACAAAGGGAGAGAGTCCCCTTCAAGGCCACCCAGGCTGCAATGGGTCTTAATCTACAGTATATAATCTGCTATATTTAACTAGACAGAATGGGAGTCTATTGTGCTGGTGCATGGTGCTGCAGGTAAACGCCTCCAGTAGAGATCTGGTTATCATCAGCCCAGTTGTTCAGAAGTAATCTGATCGGATTTCGGCTGTCGGATTGGCTCAAATCTTGAAAATGGGTTGTTCAAAAGAAAAAAAGGATTCTGAAATCGGATTAGATCACGTAATCCAGTCTTGGTTTTGATCTGGATAAAACTTTCAGTATATGTTCTTCAAAACTTTTTAGTAGGATTTGGATACCTTTGATCCAAAAATAATTGGGATTATCCTCATCCTAGCACATGGGTGTATTCAGGGTGGTAATACAACATTTGTATCATGTTGATTTGATTTGTTTAACCGTTAAAGTACTGTAGATAAATTAGACATAGGCTACATATTAAGCCTTTCAGTACAGTAAAGTTTTAAAAAAATTATTTTGTCCCCATAAAATAATCCCCCAAACAGCTGTCAATATCAAACAAAAATAATATATAAAAATTTTACTGCCATTTATCACTGTATATTAATTACAATGACACAACCATCATGATGATGATGAACCAGTCAAAAGTAGTTTCTAACAATTGCATCTTTTATTGCACGTCCAGTCAGTCCCTCATTCTGAGAGAACGCCGGAGGTTGGTCTGGGTCTTCAACAGGCCCAGGTGCATCATAAACATTATCACAGAGAGGGACATTGCACCTGGTAACAATGTTGTATTATGTTGCACGCTCCCTGTGGTTCCACTCGCAAGTACCGTAGTTAAGGTATGCAAAGGCATGCTCTTCAGAACGCCATTTAAATGCTCAATTGCACAACTTGTTTTGCAATGAGCAGTGTTGAAGCGTGCCTGCTTAGGTGTGTGAGAGAAGGGGTCATCAGCCATGGTAGGAGTGGACAGGCACTATCTCCTAATATTATGCCATCAGGTCGCTTGGTTTGGAGCTCTCTGTATAGAGCGCTCTCCCTTAGGATATGTGCAAACCCATAGCCACTTCATGACGCAGTTGGTGATGATGAGGTCAGCGTCGCCCAACACGTTGGATGTTGATGCTGTGCCACCCCGTTAGGTTGATGTACTCCCACTCCCTCTCATGAGGCGCTTGTACTGTATATGCACACGAGCGCTGTCAATAACCCCAATAGTATTGGGCATGCTCCCCAAAAGAAAAAACTTGCGCTTGGTCTGGGCAATCTGGTCATCGTTGGATGGAACAAATTGATTGACCAGGCTGGCCAATGCGATTGACAGAGCTTTACATTACTACATCACTCACAGTTGATTTGTCCACTCCTACAGTATATCGTCACCGGAGCAGAGAGCAATGGGGCCCTGTTCTCCCACAACCCTTTGGGTTCTGCGTTGAAGTTTTGGCCTGACAAGGTCTGCAATGTACTTAATATCAGCATTCCCAAGGCAAAGCTGAGCATAGTCACCGAGCATACACCTCAGTGGTGTATTGCTTCAGTGGTTTTGTACACTCAATGTACACCCTTTGACGGTATCCTACCAAAACGGTGGTGGCGATAGACAATACATGCCATGTCAGTGCCTCTCTGTAAGTCCTTTGAGAAAGGCTGAATAAGATGGCGTGTAATTGGTCTTTTCAAATACACACACATTAAACATCAATTAGCTGATGTGCTTTGGCTTGTGTTCAATTAAATCAATCATGCCCAAGGCCTATAAACTCTATGTTCACTACACCAAAGAGGTGGAACCATGGACTCAAAAGGACCTAGTTTCACTGTTGCAGAAACCCACGCACTGCTGGAGGGTGTTAGGTGCCATTATGCCTCAATAGTAGGAGGTTTTAATTCTACTAAGGGCAGAGAAGTGACTAACAGAAAAAGAAAAAAGACATATGAATTGAAATCACCCAGAATGTGAATGCCAGGGGGCCTGGCCAGAAGAGGACCGCAGAGAAAGTGAAATTTAGATGGAGGAATCTGAAAGCCAGGGCAACAAAGGACCATGCTGAAGCAAAAAAAAACACTCAAACAGGCAACAAGCCCTTGATTACACAGATGTCGTTCTTGACATTATTGGAGGTGAAAACTTGCAAGCTCTGCACGGGATTCAAAGTGTTTTAGGGAACGGTGAGCCCACGATTGTAGAGGAAAGTGAGCCAGTTCTTTCTAATGTAGAGGAAACATTTATTCTGGATCTCAGCCCTGTTATTGAGGAAGAAGGTGGATCCGCGCTGGTAGAGCCAGTAGTTATTGCCACGGGAGCTCAGAAAAGAGCTCTGGACGCATTCTTTGCCAAACAAAGATGATGATGCCTATAAGTCACTTCTTAAACGAGAAACCAAAAGAGCAGAAGTACAGAATCGTCTGCCAGAGGAACAAATCACTCTTACCAAATGACAGCAAAGCCAGACTTGAGATCCTCCTCCTAAAAGCAGGGCTTCAAAAAACTGGTCTCTCCACAAATGAAGAAGAACTCTGAACATTCATTATTTTGTTAACTATTGTTAACATTTAGCCTTTTTATGATTTAAAACACATGTTCAAATATTGTTTGTTTTTATTAATTTGTTGTGGGTGAGATGAGGGGCCTGACTGTTTAAAATAAATTGAAAATTTTGTTTGTTATTTAGTCGGTTGCAATCTGCAACCTCACCGCGAGATGCCTCTAAATTCTACACACTGCATCTTTAAAGTGACCCCCCTCTGGCTATTCTACCTGTTGTTCTTCCATAGCTATCCTACATTGTGATATGTAATCCCATTTAGAGCACTTAATCTTGAAAAGTTTGTATCTGGATCAGGGTGATCCAAGCCAATGTTGCTTTGAAAAACTGGCACAAAAGTACGGTGGATAGCAAACGTGGGATTTCCAAAAATGTTTAAATCTGGATCAGAATGATCCAGATAAAAAAATTTTAACAACTGGGCCGGCAGTCCAGGCTAGTTTGAGACTCCAGACATCCTCCAAATATGCATTTATGACCTTTTTTTTTGTCTCCCCCTTTTGCTATCCTATGCCCATCCCTTCCATGTGTCTATGTAATATAGATGTTTCTTTCTGCAAGTCCAGCATGTCACCCCATTGTGCGCTTGGTGTTTCAGAAATGACCACTAGATGGCAGTGTCTGTTACAGCCAAATGGATCAGTGGTCTCAGGGTACAGCCACATTGGGGCCTTGAGTAGGGACATGGATTTCCTTTCCCCCATGATGTAATCTATGAAGCAAAGCAAGGGAGAAGCGGGTTTCTTTGGTGGGACGATAATAATAATCGCTATGGTCACTGTTCTGCACAACACAAACAACAAGATCTGTGCAAGTTTACCAAAGAATCCTCACCGAAAGACAAAATCCGCAAAAACAGGAAGTAACAACTTCTCCCCTAAGTTCACTTCTGTTCAGTATGTCGGATCATCGTTTGCTGCTTCAGTGCACACAAGTGATGGACCATCACTCTCTGTGTGCACTGTGCAGGGTGAATGCAATAATGGATTGAAAGAAACTGGTCAGCTCTTTGATAATGTCATATTTTGAAAATAAAAGCACTCAATATAGAGTCCCTTGATATGTTAATATTAATATTAAATATTGTTGTGTGTCACAGTTAGTAGAATTTAATGTGAGGGGTGGAATCCCAGTGGATGTGTACTATATTAATACACACTATATAATAGTATGATACATAATAATATATTATATTATAATACATATAATAATACATTATATAAGTCAAGTAAGTCAAGTAAAATCAAGTCAAGTTTATTTATACAGTCCTTAATCACAATACAGTCTCCAAGGGCTTCACAGACCCACATTTCACAGAGAAATCAACGACATCCCCTTGGTCTAAACCTCCAACTGGACCAGGAAAAACTCCCATAGAACCCTTTGGGAAAAAGGAAGAAACCTGGGGAAGGGTGCACAGAAGGAGGAATCCCCCTTCCAGCATGACCAGGCTGCAATGGATGCCGAGTCGGCAACATTAATAGTATGAATCTTACAGATCAATCACACAATCAATACACAAGATAAACAGCATACAAATCATAGGTTATTGTATTTGTATACTATGAATTTATATACTATGGAATGTTAAAGCTTGACAGTATAAGAGTCTTCTTGCTGCCTCACAGCAAGAAGGTCCTGGGTTCGATTCCCGCCTGGGGCACTGTTGGCACCGTGCTCCGGTGGGTTATCTCCCAATCAGGGGCCTTTCTGTGTGGAGTTTGCATGTTCTCCCCGTGTTCGCATTGGGTCTCCTCCAACATAAGGACCCGACTAAAAACATGCAGAACACTTCCAGTCCCTGACCACGGCATGGACCCACCACCTGGAATTGGTCCCCGGGCGCCGACGAAGTGAGGGCTGCCCACTGCTCCTGGCTGCCCCTGGAGGAAGGACGGCCAGGATGGGATAAAAGCAGAGACTGTATCTCATCGTTCGCTACTCCTGCATGTGTGTGTGTGTCACCCTCCGCATGTGTGTGGTAAAAAAACGTGTGATGAATAAATCATTCTTCTTCATTCTTCTTCTTCTTCTTCTTATTTGCTGGACCAGAGCGCCACAGGTAGACTAATATGTATCAATACATATTATCTAATCAAAAGTACACCACTCTGAAGATAGACAGATTTTTGTTTTACTTTACTTTATTTGACTATTGCCATGGTTAAGCGGATTTCATACTACTGAAAAAAATAGCTTATTGTGCATTGCTTATTCTTGGCTTGTATTTAAAAAGCTCGGGAGAATTGAGACACTGGTATTTTTTTTTCTTTTTTTCTTTTTTTTCATTGAGCTGGTACTGTATTGATATGATTACCGCAGTGTTCTTTTTTTATTTGATGCGCAACTCGTTTTATCCCATCTGCCTGAATAAGCAAATTTGTTTATTTATGTTTTCCATTTCAACCTATTAAAATGCAAATGAGTAAATCGTGACCGTCATTCAAATGCAGATAACAGCTTTTGAGGAGCGGATTCTACAGTACAGCCCTGCTGCACAGTCTGCCTTGTTTAATGAGGATTTTGGAAGCTTGTTTTTAGGCTGTTTGCAATGTGCATACATAACAAGCCTGTCCTAAAATAGAGTTCAGGTCCCGCTGTATAATGAGGCCACAGCTCATGGCATGAGATGGCCTTTCTACAAAATGGGGACTGAGATGTTTGCATTTCGTGGTTTTACAATCCCGAGAGTGTGTGTTTATCTTGCAAGCCACGTTAAATATAACGATTTAGTGACATAAAAATTAAATGTAGCTATTCATGAGGATGATGATGATGGTAATAATAATAATTATTATTATAAGGAGAAGAAGCGTAATTTAATCAGGTAGCCTCATTGAAATCAAGACTTTTTGTCCTATCTCGTTTACACCTAGAACTTTCAATAAATAAACATCGATAAACGTCTCTCTATAAATAGATCTAATCATAATTAATATTGATCGTCATATTTAAGATGAAAAATCAGCTGCCTTTTGGTGCAAAATTAGGAAACCGCTGCAATCATCATCATATCATGACGCATCACAATTGCATCCATTTCTGACAATCAGCCCTATCGCTTACAACACCTTAAATCAGTGGCAATTTCCACTGAAAACTGCTCATTGAGTGAATGAGGAATTAGGAGCATGAGAGCCTCTGCACACCCATTCTGCTCTCAAAACTGCCCGAGCGAGGGATCAGAAATGTAAAACGAATATATATATATATATATATATATATATATACAAATGTAAAATGTCCTCTGTTAATTGTTAGTCATTATTCACTGACCATTCTACCGCCCCTGAGAGCGGAGGAAGGGATGCAATTTTAACTGTGGGGGAGCTGACCATTGAGCTTCTCATTGGTCAGAAAATGAACAATGGATATTACAGTGCTGGGTTGGGAAGAAAATACCCAAAGTAAACAGTAATGAACCTAGTACAGATCCTTGTGGGACGCCATCGCTGATCTTTTGGCAGCCAATAGACACTAGCTCACTCTCTTCCAGAGAGATATGAGTATAGCTAGTTACTAGCAGAATCAGCAAACCCAGGGATAAACACGTATTTTACAAAACACTATGATCAACAATAAGTGCCCCCGCGCTGACTCTAAAGTTGCCAACTCTGTATGATGAAGCATGAGGCTATCAAACCGGTAGAAAGACTTTCTATTGCGTTAAAAGTCTTGTGATATCGGGACGATGTCTCACCAAAGACACCAAAAAGTCCAACTCGAAAATACTTGATAGACCAAATATTACACAGATATTACAAACACTTCACGTATTCTCATTCTGCAAAGTGCCGCAAGGTTGCGAGAGAAGCAATGTCCACTTGCAGCGGAGAATTGTCCCCGTCATTCGTTTTGATAACATTTGTGAAATACATTGTTGAAGGACGTTTGTGCAACACATCACATCGCTTTACAGTCTACTTTGCCTCGAACCTTGAACACAGCAGTTTGACCTCAGAATGTTGTTACATAACATGTGGTTTATGTGATGAGGCTAATTCTACGAGGATGACAAGATGCAGGCTGTGTCAATAGACTAGAGAGGAGTTAAATGCCTTATCAACACATATGCAACCTACAATTTAAGAGTAGATTAAAATAATATCTTGTCTATGTTTGTGTGTGTGTGTGATTCTAAATGTGTGCTTGTGCATTAGCAGGCACGATGTTGTCGTATGCATACATGATCACGTGCAACGCAGGGTGCCATTTTGGCTCAGGCTTCACGCTTTGACACCCTACAATTTCCTAGAGAGACGCAAACAACAATTAGCAGAATAATTTTTTGTTACACAGACTTCAAAACAAACAAGAGCTCAATTTGAGCGTGTGCAGAGCAGTCATCACAGGAATCCTCTGTGGGGAGTGCAGGTCAGGTTAGCTTATCTCCGGAAATAGCAAATACGCTACAAGTTTAAAATGTAATGCGATTCAACATCATTTAAATTAGTTAGTAGTGCTTTGTCCCAAATGGCAGCGTTGTAAATGGGAAATGTTTTCCCTAGAGCGGCTGGTTAAGTTGCATTAAAACAGTTTGTTTACATGCGAGGAGCTAACTTTACGTACAAACAATGGTGCAAAGGTGAGAAAATCAACAAATAAAGACCAAAGAATTACTCAATATATGATGCGGAGCTTGCGGAGCTAGTTCTGCCAGACAACTCGATGGCGCCACGCACTTCCGCGCCCGTGTGGGCGGAGCTATTTAAGCAGCCGTCCCCTCCTGCCCTGCCTGCTTTGCTCCGCCCCCTCCACCTTCACCTGTTGGGCTCTACTCTTCTATCCAGCCGGGGATTCCAGCTCATCGCTCTTATATTTCTAGCTCATTATTAAAGGCGTGTTTCCATCACACTCGACTCGGCTGGGCTGGGCTGGTGTCGGCTCGGCTCGGCTCGACTCGACTCGTTTTTGGAACAGGGTACTTAGTTTTCCACTGCAGACAGAACCCCCTCGATGTAGCTGGTCGTCATAGCGACGTCACATGAAACTGCCGTGAGTAATGCAGGCTGCATTACTATTATTATTAGCATTACTATTATTATTAGCACCTAATAATATGGGTAATGCAGGCTGCATTACTAATATTATTAGCATTACTATTATTATTAGCACCTAATAATATGGGTAATGCAGGCTGCATTACTAATATTATTAGCATTACTATTATTATTAGCATTACTATTATTATTAGCACCTAATAATATGGGTAATGTAGGCTGCATTACTAGTATTATTAGCTGCAATAGTAATGCAGCCTGCATTACTATTATTATTAGCATTACTATTATTATTAGCATTACTATTATTATTAGCACCTAATAATATGGGTAATGTAGGCTGCATTACTAGTATTATTAGCTGCAATAGTAATGCAGCCTGCATTACTATTATTATTAGCATTACTATTATTATTAGCATTACTATTATTATTAG
>OMKR01096287.1:0-10939 GCA_900302355.1 Cyttopsis rosea
ATGTGTCTGACAATGTCTCTATGTTCTCTCTAATGTTCTCTGACCTCTAATGTTACGGTTATACATCCACATCACATGTATAGTCAAATGTATTACTATGGCGCAGCTGTAAATTTTGACTTTTTGTGATAAATATGTTTTTGACATAAACGTGAAGATTACAAATACGAATTACAATTTACTAGTAATTTGGAACTAATTGTAATCTATTGTAATCCACTCTGCATGCACAGTAATTTACTGACCCTCATGAACACAGAGGTTCCTGATCAGAGGAGGCGAGGAAGACCACCAACTGCAAAGATGATAAAGAGAGGGAATGCATGTATGGGAGGCTCCGACAAAGAATATACTCCTGAACCACCCACAGAACTTCACTAAGTGACACAGTCATTTTCCTTATCCAAGGCAGGGACCATGTGTGCACTGTATGACCAAACTCCCACCATCCCCTGAGTATCTGTCAGTATCCCCTGTTAGCATATGGGGACTACCACCCCCAGTCCATGGGCACTGTTCCACCGTCCCATCCTACTGAAGAGGCTCTCTTCTCTCTCTGGTGGGAGCTGATCCATCTATATCGCTGAGCCGCCGCTGAGGTTTTGGACCACGTCAGTGAATTCAATCTCCTTCCGTCTTCATCGATGGACTCCTCAAAGTGTTCCCGTCACCTCCCATCAACATCCACGGGATCTGTCAGCAATTCACTCTCCTTGCCGAGAACCACTTGGACGCTTGGACAGCCAAACCCTCCCGGGCCATCAGCCATTTATGCAGAACATCTTCGAGGCAGAAAGATAATTGGTCTCCGTGGACTCTCACTGTTTGTTGCAGCCTTTCTTCTCTTTTTTGGAAATGCATTGACCAGGAGTGACTTTCGTTTTTTTCCCTGAACCAGGTGGTGGACTGAATTTAAAACCCTTGGCTTCTTAACCAAAAGCAGTGGAACACTTGCTGTGTGTGTTGATAGCTTGACTTGAAATGAATGGGCAAAGAGGAAGGCGCTCAGTCCAAGCAGATTGTCTGCACAGTATAGCTCAGAAGCCAGCCAACAGCCCAGCTATTGTAGCTTTGGCTGTAAAAGTAGAATATGTAGCGCTGTAATGCCCCTATTACACTAGAGATCAGTGCCCTGAGTTCGTTAGTACTACTGACAACTTGGACTAAGTAGGATTAAAGGGTACCCTCAAATACGTGTAAAGCCCGATATCACATTATCTCTGATTTTGTATAGAAAGAATAGCCAATGGTCCATAATTTGTACCAAAAGGATACCATATGTATTAAAAGAATATCAGAAATGTATATTGATGCAATCCTTTACCCTAAAAGATTGTTACCTTAACAGTGCTTAAAACACTTATTGAGTTATTATTAGTGCAGCAAAATGAGCAATTGTAAGGAAATACCTCTAAATGGAAATCTAATAAGCAATCCTGTTCACCTGAATCCTAACTGCAGGAAATGTTTGTGAAAAAACTTGTATGGAGAGTATTGCATGTTAAGACGAGTTGAATCATGCTTCCCAGTTCCCATTGACTGTGCATATAAATGTGCTGAAGAGGTGGGTCACAGTTTGCTCTCCCTCTATGGGAGAGGAAAGGAAGCATTATGTTCCATTAGAGGAAGCTCAGAGGGAAAATCTTACATAACAACCATTATACCCAATCCCTCGATCATGTGAAGGGTGCAGGACGCTGCATTGCAAATGTTGGTGAAATGCACCGTGCCACAAAACTTTAACTGCTACTGGGACCTTCTGTGCCGTTGTTGTGGATGTGCATGTGCGTGTGCTCCTGAATGATTATAACACCGAGCCTGAAGATCCGGCCTGTCTCGTAAATGACAGATTTACATTGACTGTGCAAACCAGTGTCGTGCGGTCAGGGTAGACATAAAGAACATTCGATTTACAGCATAGTACTAATATTAAGTTTGCAAATCTTTTTCAAATTTCCAAAATACCTCATGTAATACACATCTTTGTTAAAATTTGGCATCTTTGGATGCTTGAAATTGGCAGCTTGAAGGCAGCACATGTTGTTTGTCCACGGTGCACCGACGGCAGCATTCAGACTTCTAGCGGTGGATGTGTGGATATAGTTGTATGAACATTAAAAAATTAATTATACCCAGTTATGAATAATTGTAACACATGTGCAAGCTAGAAGGTCAAGAGTGTCTCTCCATGTAAAGGTGTGAAAGGTGTAGCGTAATCAGCATGAGAATTAGAGCATTCTCTGCCACGCGCAAATGTTGTAAACGCGTCCATATTAAAGAAAAAGTCATCGCAAGATTTATTTTAATTATGATTATTATGCATTAATTGAAAATAAAACATGTTGATGTGAATATAGGAACACACACACACATGCAATATACAAGTTACACAAAAAGCGATGTTGCATGATGGATGTGACCGCACCTGAGAGTTGTTACTGCGACATTGTGGTGGACTGTAGTGTGCGTAGGTATACGTATATGCGCCTGTGTGTGTGTGCGTGCGTGCGTGTGTGTGTGCGTGCATGCATAGGGACGAGGGAGGGAAATTGTAGCCTGGCTCCTTTATCTGGGATGGGTGGAGCAACATCTGTACGTGACTCGAATTAAACTGTATAAATGGACAACAAACCTTTTTCAATGACAAAGCTGCCATTCCACCATGTGACACTCGACCTATATCAATGCAATCATTTATGACGCCATTTTACTGTGCATTCATTTATTGTTACTGACATCCAACACCGCACCTAGTTTAGTATTTCATAGTGCGTTTGTGTCCTGGTATGCATTGTGTACTGCCACTGTATGTCAGGAGCGTGTGCAGTGCTGAAGACGGAATTTCCACTTCGTTGTCAATTTGATTGATGAAACTCATCTCAACCAGATCAATGGACGGTAAGAGATGACTTAACATGGAGAACACTGCACTTTTTCTATCAACGGAATATCATCTTATCCACGACTAACCTACAGACATGTTGGTTCAGGCACTTCTCCCGAGTAAATTAACAAGCATGAGGATCACGTCCAAGAAGCGCTGGTTCTATTCCCGTCCTGTCTAGCTGACCTTGAGGTCTTTCCATTAACCGTAGGCTAATCAATTTCCCAACTCTACGCGTCTAGGAAATATAAATCTGATCTGATGGCACCGTAAAAAGAAGAAGCTTTGCTCTCTGGCCGGTTGCCTTTGCCCATTTCTCAAGCCACTTTTACCCACTTTCCAAGCTGCAGTGAAGAGGAAAATTGGCTCTTCATTTTTTTCCCCACTATTTTGCAAATTGAACGTTGCAAAGTGAATTAATCTCAAATTTAAGTTCCTGAACAATAATTAATTTTATGGTCTTCAGACATAACCCAAAATTATTATTTAAAAAACCATTTGAATTGACAAAAATTCATTTTAAAGGCAGTTCTTCATTTTCCCAGACATATTGGTCAACATTTCTACCAATATAGTGAGACTCTCCTCAATATATCCAAAATCAAGATATTATGTTCATGTTGTACATTAAGGACCCTCTGCAGTCATATTTTAAGATGTTAAAAATATTATATGTTGAATATTAATGTTTTAAATAAGCTTTTCCCCAACAAAATGTCACCATTTGGATTTCAGACATCTCAGGTCAATTTATACATTGGCAAACACGGCGTCTCCTCCTACAGGTAAACAACCCAAACCCCAAAGTCCTACAGCAAGTTCCCTCCAACTTTGAAATGCTGTGGAATGATAGGAACCAACATTTTAGTAAAGCCTGGGTAATAAAATGGCAAATCTATCCCTTAAAAGCCCCTTTTTTTGCAGTGTAGTTATTTACTTGACCAGTAGATCATAGATTTTCACACCTTTTATTCCCATTTCTTAGTGTGGGCCAAGCCTGTGTCATTTGGGGGAGTGGAGCCAACGTCCCGGGGTTCAGTCCCGCACAATCCCATTAGAGCAGGTCTCCGAAGCCGCAGGACGTGTATGGCTGGGAATAAGGTTAGTGGAATTGAGAGAGAGGGAACCTTTCGCGAAATAAGAGTTTCCACGTCGCTGCAGGGGAGAGCGAGAACTGGATCGGCTCCCCGGTGAAGTTGGAAATAAAGCATCCCACTTAGCCGGCACAGGAGGAGCCTCGAGGTGGAACGCATCCCTGGATGAGCAAAGAACCCGTGATACAGTAGAGACGGTGGGGAAGAGGGTGGTGGGCGGGGAGGGAGCTCTGGTGAAACCCTTTTATGGACGCCTCTGCACCGCGCTAAGAATACCCGGTAAGTGGGTTGGGGTCGTCGGTGCTGTAGCGCGTGTGTGGGACATGGGCCATGTGGGAGGCAGTAGATGGGTGATGCTATCATGCACGCTAGATATTAATCAACACCCACGTTTTTGCAGGAATGAATAGTTCCACTGTGGAGTGGTTTCACATCGATTTGAGTGTCTAGTATTTTTGGGACAAATATTTTATATTTTGTTTTACTGTACATAGTGATTTATAACTGGCAATTATCCGGAAGTAATAAAAATGAGTACAAAGGTTGTTTCAAAGGAAAACGGTTGTTTCAAAATTGTTTTAAGAGGAAAAGTGGATATTATAAGGGGATTTGTTACAAGTGTAATTACATAATCATAGCATATTATTATCAAAAACAATGTGTTTGCAGACATAAAAGATTAAAGTGCGACGTGAAACAAAAAACCTTTGTACACCATTGTCGTGGTCAAAATACATTTCTCCACAACACGTGGGAATAAAAATGTCCACTTTTGTCTGAGATGGCGTGGGGGGGCAGGGATTGTCATTACTAGAGTGAATGTGGTTGTCGTGTGGGCGGTGGTAGATGAGGGATGTTGTGCAGCTCTAAATGTGAATCACTGTCTAAAAAGTGGGCACTGAAAGCACTACGTCGAGGGCTGATTAGGAAGGTGCACAGAAGGAATAGAATTTGCTCACAATAAATAATCCTTAAAAGTCCCTAAATACTGTAGTGCTGATACGTCTCTAGACAGGGGAGATCGATGCTCAGAGTATTTCAATTCCTAAAGTGATACGTTGCACTCTAGGCTCAAATTGACGTATATATCAAAACTCTCCCTCTGTGCCTAACATCTAATATAGTTGTGTCTGTTGTTTTGGCTTCTGAATCTCACCGGTAAGGGACGTTATATGCAAAGAGAAATGTTTCCCCCTTTGACTTGGCCTGTCCCACCATGGATTTAGATCTATTGATTATAAACATAACAACCCTATCATTTAATTACTCTGAGATTATGGAGTCAATTTAGACCCCTCACCCCAGGGGAACCTGAGATTTGATGCTCTTCCAGTCCAATCCTTTTGTTCTCTATACAATTAAAGGGCCAAATTCTTTCTACCTCTAGCTAAATGAAGTAACCTTATCATTCTAAAGCCTATTATTAATGTTCGTCCCTGTTCAGTTGCTTGAATCTGCTCATTTCCGTTGTATCCCTGTCTGTAAATAGACCTAGTCTTAGTGAAAGAAAGCCTCCTGTTATAGTACTGATCCAAGCCTCAGGTATAAGTGTCTTATGGAGACAGTGTGCATTAAAAAAAAAAGCTAAGGGTTTGCTTTAGTTCAGCCTTTATTAATTTCCCTAAGGTTAGTTGGTTGCAGCAACTTAAAGGATAGGTTCGCCATTTCTCAACTCAGGCCTCAGTAAAATGTTGGTTCCCATCCTATATAACTGTCAAAAGTACAATGTGGATTTGGCTCCACAGAATTATAGTCGTGTATCATCGGCATAGCTATGGAAATTGACATTATGTTCTCTGATAATATCACCTAATGGAAGCATGTAAAGTGGGAAAAGCGAGGGCCCCAGGCAGCTCCCTTGTGCAACACCAGAAGTTAATCATCATGTTTCTCTGATACATGATCTCCAAGACAGATGAAAAACTGACTACCTGTAATATAAGTTCTGAACCACTCAGACAGACCAACACAGATCTATGAGTATACTACATAGTGTAAAATGCTGTCCTTAGTCCAAATAAGTCTTAAATCATTGACTATTTTGGTGAGAGTCATTTCTGTGCTGTGATTGGCTCTGAAAATTTGACTAAAAATGTCAGGAGCAAGGGTAGGATTAAGAAGTTGGTTAATGAATTTACAGTATTTGAGGGTTATTCCCACTCTCTGTAATGATATTTAAAAAAAATTGCTTTTCTTGCAGTACACATGGAGCCTGGGAACCAGACCAATCTGCGAGCTCATGTTGCATTTGCTCTGGCGATACGTCTGGCACCCCGCCCATTCAAATAGATTTCCACTCGACCTGGCCAAGGTCGGGCCAATCACAAGCATATCACACGCGCTACATCACACGCTACGTTTGCTCTGATTGATCTGATTGCATCCAGAGACATTTTGGTCTGCGCCCGTTGATTATGCCCCTTTGGAAATCGAAAATGAACGGAGAGATTCCAGACGCATTTGCGAATTGGTCTGGCGATCACATCACACATCAGCATTGCCATACGCAAATAAGGATTCTTTATAAATGCTACGAAATACAGATTTTCTCCATTTCCTTTCAGCTGCTCTCGTGAGGTCCAGGTCAGAGCCATCTTTATCCATGGCGATGATTTTCCACTTAACCTCCTTTTGACCTTGAGTGGGGCCACTTTGTTCAGTGTGTTAATCTGATTGTTATTGAAAGAATCAGCCATTTGATGTACTGAGCAGTTTAGATGACACGAGTCCAGTTCCATTACAAGCTCTGTGAACTTCAGTTCTGCTGTTGCGTCTAGGAACTGTTTTTGGGCTAGTTACTGTCATGTTCCTGGTTACAATCAAATGAGCATCAAACAATATACAACAATGGTCAGAGGAGAATTCTGGGAGGAAATGTGATGGAGCGTTAAAATAAGAACTGAAGTTTCAGCCTTCAGGACAAAGGTCAGATAAAACCACACTACTATACTGATATTGCATTGTGTTAATCTCACAGTTATTAGAAGGTGATATCTGATGTCATTGATCACTAGCAATTACACAGTCATCACCAGTCTCCTTGGAACTACTGGGTCATGGTGACGCCCTATTCTGTCTATTCTGGGAGTCAGGACAACAGGACGGGCATGAATTACAATGACAACACTACTTGGAGTGAAAGTCACTTTCTATTCTGGGTCATATACTTGATTTATTATTAGACACGGCCTAAATAGCCAATGCTCTGTTCCACTTATTCTGTCATCAGACTGCCTTCTCAGCTTCCAAAATCATTCCAAATAATTAGTATATCAGTCATAATATAAAATATAATATTTTCTATACTTTAATTTAATCTCCAAATCCAACAAGCACTTCCCACAGTATGAAAACAATAGCTCAAGTGATTTATTTGATAAATATTTATTTTCATACATTGTTTACAAATTTAACTTAAATTCTAACAATCAAACAAGTAACATATTGAAAATAAATTCTGTGACTTTTTTGTTGAAAGTCACTTCTGCACCATGTGCTAGTCAGCAGTATTATACCAATGTGCAGTAACAATATTTGCAACAATATTTAGGGAGCAATATTTTGGGAAGTCTGGCAAAAATCTGTTTGGGTGTGCTGCAGTAATTGCATGTTCAAAAAATCTACTAAGATACGTTTGACTATAATGTGAGTTTCCTGTTTTCGAGGAGATTCAACGTGTTTTTTAATAGTTTGGGTATTATTTTTTGCCGTTACATAAATTATCGGTCTGCCAATAGCTCACTTTAACATAGCCCATTGTTTGAAGGGTAATGAGGCTTTTCTCTGAACCATCCCCACTCTCTACTGCACATTCATCTCCAGGTTTGACCGATGTCTGTGATGTCACTGGGTATTGATTTGTTAATGGAATTTCTGTAACACTGCAAATGGGAACTTTTCAGGCTGCAAGTTCCTGGTGATTGCTGATAACCTTCCGAGCTGCACAGTTCACCGCCCTGAAAATGGAGCTTTCCGCTCAGTGCCCCACAATGGAAGTGGAGTGGAGCTCCAGTGTGGGGATGGAGGTCAGAAGAAGAGCAACCCCAACCTTTGGATAAAACCAAAGTTCTAAATCTCTAAAACCTCTGATTTTTTATTTCTTTCTTTGCTACCACTACAACAAATTGCTGTGTTCTGGGAAGCTTGTAATGTCTTCTTCACAACATCACACCCCAATTGTAAAAAGAAAAAAAAAGTTTCTATATGAAAGGACTGTGCTGTTGTGTATATAGGTGGTAAAAATAAAATTTTGTGATAAAACAAAAAACAACAACACTGAGCTCTGAGCGTGGAGACGCTATAAAGATATTTATAGTTCAAATATATTTTGCAGGGAATCGTTTTAATTGCTAATAAATACTGAAATATGGGGCCTTTTATGCAGGACCACCATTGACCTATCTAATCAAACAATCTAATACCAAATATAAAAACGACCATTAGCATCACACATTAAGACGCCTATCTATCCCGAGTTCCCATTATTGTAAAAAGACTTTGAAGTAAATTGGTAGCGCAGTGTCGTGCAAGGTCACCTCTGACGAGCGCAGAGTCAAGCGCAGCAAAGCGGACCAATCAGGGATTTTGTGCTTCGCCCCACTTGAAAAATGAGGGGTATCACTTTGAGCGAAGGACTACTGATACACAAAAGGAATGCAAAATGAAGGCTTGGAAAGAAAATCTAATTTGCGCCGCCTTTTCAACCAGAAGAATGGAATTGGCTGTAACGTTCTGTCCTCTGGACGATGCTCACGCTGAGTAACGTCCATCAGAGGACATTGCCTGGAACGGTCTGCGACTGTGTTATATTTGAACCTGGAGTGCTGAGAGCCCTTCCACTGGCACCCAGCCTGTCTTTAAACCACTTTATTCCTGGTAAGAGAGCCATAATGACCTTTATTGCTGCAGTAGCTAATAACACGGCACGCCTGAAAACCTCAGAGTCACGAAATGGGACGCGTTGGCTGGAGCAGCTTTGGGGGTGTGTGGAGGGGAGTGATTGCCACTTTCCCAGAAGTTACTAGCCCCTATTATTGTCCTTCTTTGACCAGAACCTTATCTTTCCACCACAGAGCTGAGTAGGACCCAAATGGACGGCTGTAGGCACTGTGCAGCCTGGCTTGAAATTCTGATGTTCTTGTGAATGTGAATGTGTACAAAAGCCAAAAGGATGTATTTGGCTGGCCTGCTGTCAAAATACAGAGACGAATAAACCAAAAAACGTGAAAGACTAACATAAGAATATAAAGGGATGTTTGGTTTTTAAGAACAATTGAACCAAAACGGCGCAGGTAGTAGTTATCGCCATGAGCCCGAAAACAATGCAACCTTTCGGGAATTCCACGTGGCGTCACCACTCCTGGCTGAGAGCGCGTGCTGACAGAGGCCTGCTGACAGAAGTATACTGTACATGGACGGCACATTCAAGTCTTGTATTCAAACGGTATTGAAATTGGAATCAAGCTCCACGGTGAGGGCCTCGGGAATTGTTGAGTGACTACAAATAATATGGCCGCACGTGAGGAGTTTCCATTGATGCATTAGAGACCGGAAGGAGTCACGACCGTCGGGCTGAGTTCTGCTGCTGCGGCTATATTCTGAAGACAAATGAAAAGGCAGAAAGCCTGACAGTCCGAGGGAAGATAACGTGCGGCTTTCAAAAACACACTGATAGTTAAGTTATCTTGTCTGGCTTTAATTACCGGTATTGCGCTTTGATTTACAGTATTCTAGGAATCTTGACAAAAAAAAAATGCTATCAAAAGCTTTTTCTTAATTTTTTTTATTGGCAACACCAAGTGGTTGCATAACCGCTTTACTGTCTCAACGGGGAAGGGATGGTGTCGATGCTTATTCACTGTTTTTTGTTTTATAATCTGCTCCGATTTTGGCAAGCGGGGCACACGACAGAACGGATCTGTGTGCCATGGCATCCAAGAGTTAATCCACAAGTGGAATTTCAATTCCCAACCTGCGACGCCGTCTTTAATATTTATCATAAATACAATACAATGAGCCCGTCCTTCAGCTGCCCCGTGCGACGCCACCACTCACCCTCGTGTTTTGATTTATCACCAATCAGCTAATCGCCATCGCCTGTCCAAGAGGGGACGGTCACCACAAGCGGAGCACGTCAGCAAACGAGAGATTGACAAAACAACACAATTTAGTCCTTGGAAAATCTGAACAACAGTTATGACACATAGCCATTATCATTTGTAACAATAAAAGAAATGATTATCAGGAGGGTGTTTAAGGGTGTGTGTGTGTGTGTGAGGTAGATATTGAATGAGTGTTTGAGTTGGTGCTGGTGGAGTCAGAACAGTATCATCATGTCCCCGAGCAGCAGAAACACAAACACCCTCAAGCCAAGTCCTCAGAAGACCACAGGCCACAGAACAACTCTGAACTTGCTGAAAAGTTCAGAGCTTGAAGACCAACGCCCCAAATGTTCAACCCAATCCCCAAATGCACAAGATCAACCCCCGAGACACGCACAGTGATTGTTGGACCTCCATGCCTCGTCACCCGTGCCGTACCTCAGCGGCACGGTGGCTCAGTGGTTAACACTGCTGCCTCACAGCAAGAAGGTCCTGGGTTCGATTCCTGCCCGGGGCACTGTTGGCACCGTGCTCCGGTGGGTTATCTCCCGATCAGGGGCCTTTCTGTGTGGAGTTTGCACGTTCTCCCCGTGTTCGCATTGGGTCTCCTCCAACATAAGGACCCCGACTAAAAACATGCAGAACACTTCCTGTCCTGTCCCTGACCACGGCACGGACCCACCACCTGGAATTGGTCCCCGGGCACTGACGAAGTGAGGGCTGCCCACTGCTCCTGGCTGCCCCTGGAGGAAGGACGGCCAGGATGGGATAAAAGCAGAGACTATATCTCATCGTTCGTTACTCCTGCATGTGTGTGTGTGTGTGTCACCCTCTGCATGTGTGTGGTAAAAAAACATGTG
>OMKR01096301.1:0-12613 GCA_900302355.1 Cyttopsis rosea
CCTCTCTCTCCCCGCCCCCCTCCTCCCTCCATCCCGTCCCCTCTCGTCCTCTTTTACTCTGTTGTGCTCCCTCGCTCTGATCCCTGACGTCTTGTGTTGCATGCGATATTTCAGACCTTTTCGAAGCTGCGTCACCATGCGTTTAAAGGCCACGACATGGAGGAGGAGATGGATCGAAATCTCTCTCTCTCTCTCTCATCTATACTATACAGTACATCTGACTCGTCACCCGTTGCATGTGTGTTGTTTCATTTATCATTAAATTGTTTAATTTATCATTATACCATTTTCAACAACATACTGTATGAAAATGACTTAAATTCTCAAATCTTTGAATAAATCTTCTTCTCTGTGGGTCCGAAGTAGAAGGCAGGGGCGGCAGCGGTGGTTTCATCCCATTAATCAGAGGAGGGTGCAAGGAGGTTTTCACAATGTATATATGTATATTTATTGAGCTGTTTCTGATCATTAAAAATACCTCATAAATAAATGTATAGATTTTTCCACTACAAAAATCTATTGTTTGACAAGTCATTTTCACTAGAGCCCACACATAGTTGACTCCAAGCAAGCAAGGAGACCACGCCACTGCCACTTTCCTCCGTGTTGCAGACAGGTACAGTATACCAAACCAATAAAGTCTAAAAAACTACTTCCCAAGTATGAAGTAAATTCTAAAGTCTATTCCTGGGCGTGGTATTTGTTTTCCTGCTGGAATGATAATATTTCTTTTACATTGAGGTTAAATTTGTTGTGGGGGAAAATGTATTCGTTTGTTAATTTAACTTAGTATTCCATGTTAGGACCACACACATCGGCGATTTTATATACGTATGTGGTTGATGCGCCAGGCTTGGTAATTAAATATTTTCACTAAATGCATCTTTTGAATGGACCTCTATGGGAATCTAGAATCTAGCCTAATCGGTGTGAATTGGTTAACACAGCACTGGTTAACACAGCAGCGTACCTGAAGCGTCGACGCATCGAAGGAGGTGAATGCTTTGAGGATGGAAAGTGTTTTTGAAACCATTTACAAGGTTACAGTACTTTTCATTTTCAAGGATAGGTTCGCCATTTTTCACCCCAGGCCTTATTCAATTAGCTGTTAAAACTGTTCATAGCACAACCTCGCTGAACCAAAAATGCTGTTTTGTACATCTGCGCTATATGGACTAGAGACTAGAAACAGGAAGTTGTGTTTCTTCCTACTGGCAACCTGCTGTAGCCAACGCTATGCTCTGGATGTACTGCAGCAACAGCAAAACGTAGTTCAGAGTAAAACGTGATATCGCTGTTATTCAAAACCTGCGGCAGAGTGGCAAGTTTATCGATAGTGAAGCGTTCAGCGAGGCCGTGCTATGACCAGTTATGAATGATGGAAACTGACATTTTAATAAAGCCCGGGTTGAAAAATAGAGAACCTATCCTTTAACGATTTGTTCCATTTAATAATGTTAATTATTAATACTTTACTCTACTTACTCATACTTTTTTGTAAACTTCTACTGTGGCATTTATACTTGTTTACTGTGGGATTTGAGTTCTCAGCAGAGCGGAGAAAGTGCTTCCCCTGTCCAGAGCATCACGGCGTGTGTACAGTACATGTGACAAACGCTGAAAGTATCACGTAGCATGCAGAATCAATTTGGCCCTCTAAAGAGACCGACTGCTGAGCTAATATACAAGGCGTTCGCTAAAGGGGAAAAGAAATTACAAGAGATAAATTGAATTAATCTCGACTGGGGCTGGGAATGGGATGAAAAGGGGTCTGTGGCCCAAAGAGGATTAGCGGCAGATGTCAGGAGGGAGCGGAGAGAAGAGAGGAGAGAAATAAATGAGGGAGAAATATCGGCGGTGTCCTGCAGTGTCCTTGCCATTTCTTCTTTTTATTGTGCATTTGGCATTTTCTGCATTAGGGAGGAATAGTTTTATGATTTTACGACCCTGCCGCCAAATCAAGCCAACGATCAGAGATTTAGGGTAATCAAAAATGCATGAGCAGCGTTGGCTCGATAAATCAGACGGAACCCAAGGTCTGTACGTCGCGAGATGTAGGTTACAGCAACCATTGTGTTAAAGCAGGCGAAGTTCTGCCGCCGTCACACCTGCACGGGGAGCGCCGGCACTAAACCGTCTCAGTCCAGTGACACCAGAACCGCAGAACAGATAGAAAAGAGGGCATTTGAATTTTAAACAGCTCTCTGAAGTGCTGGTCCAGCGAATGTGGAATCCATGAATAATGATGACTGTGGTGATGGATGAATGATGATTCGCTGGTTCCTCTTTACAGGAAATTTGTCATGTGCAGGGTGGACATGCATTGGATTTAAAAAAGGAAAAAGAAAAAAGAAGTCTATTCCTTCTTGTATTAACCCGAGCATGATGCTGTGCGCTACAATATCACTGCGAGGGCACATTCCCTTCCAAGGCAACGGGCCCAAAGTTTCCCTCCATCTGTGGTTGTGGTTGACCTGGTTTTTAAGAGAGAAGGCGAGACAACGGCCCTCCAAATGATTTACACTCTTGTTGAATGAGGAATTTCACAGCAGCAACAGAACTTATCTCCCGGCTTGAGTCCACATCCATGTATACATTTATACATACAGCACAACATCTGTCATGACACAGTATGGCTGACTTTCTTTCTCTTCGTTCTCTTTTAAGGTGATTGCCATTGTAAGCGATGGATGGCTTTTGGTCTATTTGAACATCTACTCACACGCAAAAACACCCAAGCTAAAATCAGTCAAAGTAAATGCGACCAAATTCTGTTCTTTGTTGTTTACATGGCAGAAGTGTTGGAGCTAAACAAGCCAAAGCACCAATTTGAGTTGAATACTAATGAAGCTTTGTCCATCTGTGCCCTCATTGAGATGGTTTAGTTCAAACCCATCAAACCAACAATTTCAACATGCCTCTGGGCTGTGTTTGGCTGAATGTTCGACCCTGATCCCCCTACACGACTAGGGATTGAAGCCTTACCAACACACTAAGTTAAAAAAGTAGCATAATACAGCATTGTAGCTTCACCCCACCCCTAAATATTGCATGTTCAGTCCAAAGCTAAATGCTCTTGTTGGCCTACATCAGTTTCATTACACAATCTCAGATCAGGCCATTTTCTAAATTATTGTGTACTGTGGATTCCATATACAGGTACATAAGCCATTTAATCCCCACATATGCATTCTACTGGATGTAGAGAATTACATTATAGTCAAGACCAATATGGAGAACACCTTTAGATATACTGTATGTTTTTTATATTTCTGACACATCTAAATGTCGGCACCGCAGCCAGGCCGTCCTGGAAGGGGGATTGCTCCCTTTGTGACTCCTTCTCAAGGTTTCTTCCATTTTTTCCCAAAAGAGGTTTCTGGGAGTTTTGTGGGGGTTAAGTCTCGGGGAGGGCATTGATTTATATGTGAAATGTGAAGCTTATGAAACCCTTTAAGACTGTACTGTGATTATGGGCTGTATGAATAAACTTGACTTGGCTTTGTGACTACTATTGCAAATGTGTTTGGTATTCCTACAAAACCATCATTTTACAAGATAGTTTCGTCAGTCTCACTTCCCACACTACACTGTGCATTCCCGCAAAGAAAGCAAGTTCCATGGGTGTATTCTCCACTAAATACTGCAAAATTGTTTTCCCCAAAGAGATTTTAGCAGCTAAATTCAAAGGACTGTCCAGGGCAGATTTCAACCACATATACTCTGACAAGAGACCCATTAGACCAAAACAAGTCTGATTGACCCATTAAGCTGTTGCAAAGCCTTGCACCAGCGGGAAACCAAAGATGGACGGAGGGGAAGACGAGAAGCTTGCAATGACATAAAAAACTAAGAGAAATTGCGGCTGACTACTGCTTTCCTTTTCTGCCTGTCTTAATGTTCTGACGTTTCAGACATACAGTATGCGTCGTCCCACTTTTCTCTTGGCATCACATCACATCACAAGACATGGAGTGTGAGACTGCAATAAGATACATAACCAGGGTAAGCTGTGTTTTTTCTGCCTCATAATTAAGAATAATTGGGTGCTATTTTCGACGCAGATTGAGATTCCAGACGTGTAACATGTGAAAACACAAAAAGGAATAACGGCTTTGTAACATTATTCTTACAATCCCGACTAATGAAACACATTTTTTCTTTGCCGTTTCCCCCGCAGTAGTATTCCAGACACGTAGCGTATGAGCACATGTAGGCCAGATCATATACTGTATGTCAGTGTGGCACATTAGGATAATTGATCCATACGTAACCAGCCAGACTCTCCCTCAGGGCTGGCAGATTTCTCTTCCTCCGCCGCAACAGCGCTGCAGCAGCATCAAGTTCAAAGGGAGGTTACAGGTCTTCTGAAGCTCATGATTATTCTTCATCAAGGCCTTGATCTCAAATTCTCTAAGACAATCAGTGAAAGTATACCTGGGCCAAATAATATTAGGCTTGACTGGCACACCGGAACGTATCGCAAGTAGCACCAATGATTCGGCCCAATTGCGGTCCTTGATGGAACTTGATTGGCCCGCGGTCACGCATTGACACGGCTTTGCATCGTTTCTGTCGGTCGGCTCAGAATCGGCCGGAGTACATTAGGCCGAGTACAGTATGAGCCGTGTATGGTCCGAGTACGGTCGACCCGAACTACGGCAGCAGTGAAAAAGTAAAAAAATTAAAATAAAATCCCAACTTTTACTTATTTTCCTTAAGTAACATTTTATTCCTTTCTTTGGGTTTTGAGCTTGCACTTTTCACTCCCCTTTATATGTATGTACATATGTAGAACGTTATATGTTAATAAGAACAATTTAATTACAGTTCAATTTTATCGTCTATTACACAATTTATTACCATTACCATTTATTATAACTATAGCATTCAATTGTGTTGCCTTATATCATAACACAATCAGCTGTTAAGTAAATTAACTTAACAAACAAGCAGGCATTGACTGATTTAGACAAATTTGTCAATTTTAATTGTATTCAGTCTGGCTCCCTCTGTCCTGTGGTGGATCATTTGCTTCTTTGCTTTCTCCCTCCATCTCTGTCTGAGCTGCTCCTCCTTCAAAACACATAACCACAACTTTCACACATCCAGATGCCATCTGCCAGAAATTTCAATCAACAACAATACTCTATTTACAAATAATACAGTCGGGCAACATCAGTCATGGCGGAATCGGGCCGAGCTCACCTCCCCGCAGCCCAGCCGCAAAAGATACTGCAGAGCGCCGCCGAGTACGGCCCGGACTCGGCCCACATAACGTCGGCCGACGCCGCCTCTCAGCAGAGTGACCGACACTCAGCCCGTTTCCACTGTTCGAGTTGGGATAGTTGCAATAATAGCTCCTATTTGTAATCCCACAATGGGCTCCCCTCAAACAAAGTACACACAAAGGAATTATAAGGACAGAGGGAGAGAAGCAATAACGGAAAGCCTAATTGCAGCGGCTCTGCCACATCTGGCTTACCGGGGGCTATTGAGGTGAATAATTTAGTGCTGTGAAGCAGGAGAGACATGGCTGCGAATGCTGAAGTAGAAGAATGCATCTCCGGCCACACCTTTGCGTGCTAGAGTGTGAAGTTGCTTTTTGGGTTTCTGTTTCTGGCTCTTTGTTTTGTTCTTTAACTGTCTTATGCACAAGGCCATACATTACTACTACATCATATACCTTACTTTTGCAATGCCATGTATAGCTGTTGCGATTAAAGCCGTGAAGAACATTTAAGGACAGTGCGTATGACATATGACGTGATGCGTTTTGGATGTAGCATCCCAATCCACCATTTACTTCTTCCACCCTGGAATAATTTGGAGCTTCCTGACATGTTGCAGAAAGATGGGGTGCAGAGTATGACCTGGTATAACTGGAAAACTGCAATAGAATGAAAATCACATATGATCCTTCTGTGGCTTGTTCGGAGTCCAGTCACAGAACAACAGACTTCTACTGAAGACAAATTGTGGTGTGTGGGAACGGTACCACGTTTTTTTTTACTTATCATCTGACTATAACTGTATATTATACACTCACTGAGAACTTTATTAGGAACACGATACTAATACTGGATTGGGCCTCCCTTTGCTCTCAATACAGCTTCAATTATTCTTGGCATGGATTCCACAAGATGTTGGAAACATCCTTTGAGATTCTGGTCCATGTTGACATGACTGCATCACGCAATTCCTGCAGATTTGTCAGCTACACATTCATGCTGCGAATCTCCCGTTCCATCACATCCCAAAAGTGTTCTATTGGGTTCAGATCCGGTGTCTGGGAAGGCCACTGAATCATCATCATGAAACCAGTTTGAGACAACTTTTGCTTTGTGACAAGGTGCATTATAAGTAGCCAGCAGGAAGATGGGTAAATTGTGGCCATGAAGGGATGCACATGGTCAGCAACAATACTCAAATAGGCTGTGGCATTCAAGCGATGATTGATTGGTATTAACGGGCCCAAAGTGTGCCAAGAAAAATATCCCCACACCATTACACCACTGCCACCAGCCTGGACTGTTGACACAAGCCAGGTTGGGTCCATGGATTCATGCTGTTGCTGTCAAATTATGACCCTACCTTCTGTGTGCCTCAGCAGAAATGGAGATTCATCAGACCAGGCTACGTTTTTTCCAGTCTTCAACTGTCCAGTTGTGGTCAGCCTGTGCCCACTGCAGCCTCAGCTTTCATGCCACAGTGGAAAACACTGAGATCACATTTTTTCTCCATTCTGATGGTTGATGTGAACATTAACTGAAGCTGATGACCCGTATCTGCATGATTTGATGCACTGCTGCCACATGATTGGCTGATTAGATAATTGCATGAATAAGTAGAGGTGTTCCGAATAAAGTTCTCAGTCAGTGTATTTGTTATTTGTATTTGTTCAATGTGTGTGGATGCAGCTAATCAGTAACTGTCCAAACTTGACCTGATGATTGAATTCTACTGTATATCCGCCATAGACCAGTGGGAAGTGAGGGAAATCTACGGTTCATCTTGCTGACATGATTTGAATTGATTCTTTGATTTGTCTAAATAAAGACGTAATCTGTTTGTTTTCATAGCCGTCAATATGTAACTTCAGTTCGTGAAAGTATGAATCCTGGATGTCTCTACTGAGCGTAGTGGATGGGACATGGACTGATACAGTAGTCTCCTCTGATACAACGTAGTGACAACCTGTGCTCATATCAGAGACATACACACACTTCACAATATACACTGTTGTATTTCCCAGTGTCTCCGTATCACAAACTGCACAGCGGGAAGTTGCTAACGGCGCTTGAAACAAGTTCAATCTCCAGAGCCAAAACTTAGAATTAGCTCCACTTTTCCACTATTTGGAAAAGCCATGTTTGTAACCGAGGAATAAGTCTTCAAGGTCTTAACATAGTTTTGCCGTCCAGCGTAAAAGTATCTCAAGCAATAGCACTGCAGTACACTAGTTTCCTGATAGAATAAAATTTCACTCAAGTCAGCGAATATGCAGCAGCCTAATCAAAGTTATTCCACACTTTCGACCAAGACAATTTCACTGTGAACTCTCTATCAACCAAAAAGAAAAGATTTGCCAACTTCCTCTCAGTGGCTTTTACTTCCTAATTAATAGTTGGGAACATTTCTTTATCTATGAAGTAAAATGTTCAAGGACAAAAGTAAGAATTATCCTTAAATAAGTGGTTCAAATGACCCTTGGATGCTGAAGGGCTCATCACACCTTAATGTAAAAACTTTATTTTTTTACACAATTTATTACCATTACCATTTATTATAACTATAGCATTCAATTGTGTTGTGTTTCCATGTAGATAACGAAATTGATCGATTACGTTATTAGGCCGTTAAAAAATTATTATTTTTGCGTCATTGTTGCGGTCAGATGAGAACACATAACATCATACATACATCATGCCAACATGTCTTATCTCAGCTTGTTCAGTAGTGAGACACTTGAGGGGATGGATGATCTATGAGCCCGGTTAACTATCATAATACTAGTGCTAACTGTAGATAGGGTAGGTAGCTGGGTAGGTCACTGGTTTGTTAGGTAGGTCCAGTGGGTAAATGGTTAGGAAATTAGGTTGGTACAATAATGTGTTGCTAAAGTGTAGATAGCTAGGTAGGTCAGTAGGTTGTTAGGTCGGTTAGTGGGTATGTAGGTAGGTCGATAGATAGATAGGTAGGTAGGTAGGTATGGCAGGTAGTATGTGGTTTTAGTAGGTAGGTCAGTAGAGGGAGTCAATAGGTTGATAACACATGTGCTTTCTGTTGTTAGGTAGGTAGCTGGGTAGGTCAGTAGGTTGTTAGGTAGGTTAGTGGGTAAGTAGTCAGACAATCATGTACTGTAGGTAGGTAGACAGTAGGGCAAGTTGATAAGTTGGTTATCCCTGAGCTAACTATACTGTAGTTAGGTAGGTAGCTGTGTAGGTCAGTAGGTTTTTAGGGAGGCTAACCACGTACCCACTGGTACGTGGTTAGGCAATTAGGTAGGCAGGTAGTTTGTTTGATATATTGATAGGTAATAAATGTGTTATTAGTATGTAGGTCATTGTGTATGTGGTTAGGTAGTTAGGTTGATGGATAGACAGGTAGTACATGTGGTATTGGGTCAGCAGGGTGGGTTGATAGGTTGGTAATATCTCTGCTTACTGTTGTTAGTTCGGCGCTCTGTACTCACGTTAAGCTGCAGGGTTTCCATCCACTGTCCAATGACCCGGTAACCTGGTCCACTGACATTGTTCCACTGGTACTGAAATAAGTCATAGCGACCGGGGGCGTCGCCGTTACGATTGAAAGTCACCGACGTACTAGCACTTCCTGCAGAGGAAAACAAAACAATTGGTAAATCAGTGAATTCGCTTTGCAATAAATCAATCACCTGAACTGGGTCATTTGGATAGCGGCGGCATCCGAAGCAGTGTAAGCAGTAAGGCCGAATCTGAGAACAAAGATTATCGAGTCAAGACAGTTGGGGTTGAAACTTGCATCATTCGGCTGTACGTCCTTACTCAAGTAAAAAAAACATGACCGCAGTTGTGTGTACTTTTTGGATAATTTTCTATTCCTTTTGTATCAGAGACTGAAATCTAAGTAAAGTCGATATTAAATTAAATATGAACAATACCACTCTTGAAATTATTCATCCTCACTGTCTGAGAGTGACTCAATTCTGAGTCAATAAGTCTGATACGAGTCCAAGCAGTCCGTTAAAATGGGACTGATCTCTGGTCCCCATTTGAGTACTACGACATTAAAGGAAAACCTAACCTAAAACTTTGTGCTCATTGGGAGTATTGTAGATCTTCAGAGTCGAGCACTGCCTTGCACTGGGCTAGTGAGTGAAAGATAATGTTTCGGTTAAAAAAAATACTGTGTCAAGCTGTAAATTTCAAAAAGAATATCAGAATATCAAAAAATTAAGAACAACAAACAAAGAATCAAAGCTTTTACTCTCGAGCCCTGGTGGCGGTGAGGAGAACAGGTGCTCCGCGGTGTAGGAGTGGAATGAACCGGTGGAAGAACCTGCTGTTGCATCCTGGTTCTTTGACAAACTTATCAAAGCCTGACAGCCGACCCCGGGGCCTGGACGCCGCTGCCTTGCTGACCTCGTCCTTTTCTCCCTTCTTTCCGTCTGTCTGTTGTTTGTGAACCGTGAGCCCCCTCTCTTTTATTATTCCTCTGTTCTTTTCATTCTCTGATAACTCGGCGGGGCCTTACTCGCAGACAGTTTGATATTTACTCAGTCCCCCTTTTGGTGTGAGGCCTGGAGGGTCTTTCCCTTCTGTATTGGATTCGGTGAGTGAGAAGGAAGAGAGAGAGAGAGAGAGAGAGTGACAGAGTGCTACAGATATATAAGTGTAGAGAGACAGAGAGAAGGAGAGCACAGAGAAGGAGAGCAAGAGAGGGGGGAGAGAACACCGTAGAGTGACAGAAAGAGCAGGAGGGATGGAGGGAGAGGCAGAGCGAGGAGGAGAGAGAGGAGAACAAGAGAGAGGGGGAGAGATGGAGTGAGGGAAAATCAATGCGGTGAGAAGGGACAGGGAGCATAGAAGCAGAAGAAGAGTGAGCAGATGACAGGTAGATAGAGAAAGAGTGAATGAGAGAGGGGGGGGAGAGAGACAGAGAGAGAGAGAGAGAACAGGGCTCCATAACGCTCAGATTGCAACAGATATGTAAACGCTCTACTGGTAATTTTTGTTTTACTTTTTCAGACTGTAAAGCTTCCATCCACAACAAATTCCTCGTATTTGAACATGCATTTAGTTCAATATGCAGATTCTGATTCTGATTTTCCATATTTGATTTGATTCATTAGACATATCAAAAATAGAAACATGTCAAGGATAACACAATAAAGTTAAATGATAACTTACAGTATTTCCATTGGGGTCCTCTTTCCAGGAAGACAAAGATAGCAAGACAAGTCACAGATGTCTAAGGTGCCCTGCACCATCACATAGTCTACATTAAAAAACAATACATCCTTACATTTAAAACTCCATAGCAAGAGAAAATAAATAAATACAGTATCTATCTATTTATAAATATGCATGCATCAACACATTTACTGGACATGCATGCATATATGCATAAATACCTACACACATTCCCACCTATTCACATCCATATACAGTATATGTTAAACACACATACTTGCACACATTTCTACATACATACACCCACATACATTTCAAATTCATTCTCTCATTTGGTCAAATAACCTTTTCCCACATGCATGTGTACAGTAAATCTTTGACAGGTCCAACTGTGGAACGTATGGACCTTGATCGCTGCTTCTGGCCCCTTGTGATTAGCATTCATCACCAGTGTTTTAAAGCCCGATGATCACATTATCCAAGCCCCCTTTGTTTCTATTCATAGGCATATTTTATATGTTTGCATGCGGTGCAGCGGAGAACAACACATGCCAATCTGCATACACCTCCATGGACACACCCGTGGAGACCAAAGTGAAGAGAAGCATGGTGGCGCCCGCCTCAGAGGTGTGTGTGTGTGTTAAAATTCATGTATAGTATATTGTGTGCATACATTTGTCCAGGTGTGTGTGTTTGCATACATCAGTGCTCGTGTCTCTGACGGCGTGCGTGCCGGGCGATGTGCATTCAGCAGGTCATGCTAATGCTAGGTACATTAGCTCGACACAATCCTCCCACCGACCACGCGAGCGCCCAGGCAAACTGCCAACACTGATTAAACAAGAGTGAATTCTCTCCAAGAGCCACAAGACACACACACACACACACACACACAAAGAGGGGTTACCGCCTTCCGCCTTCTCCCTGGCTATTAAAGTGTTGCACGTGGAGTTTTTGATATCGAGCCGATGGAAATGAGTTTGCTATTGAGCGACTTCAGCGGGAGATCACACACAGAGTTTACATAGGAATTAGATGAAGAGGCTGGAGTCCGACGCTGGGTGCAGAACTTCTCCGGGCGTCCCACGGTGCCAGAGTATAACGCGAGTGTGTAGACGCTGAACCCAAATAAACTCACCGGATAATCGAATGAAGACAACAGTACGACAAGTTGGCCGACAAACGTCCATGGCCAAGTCAAGTGAAGTCACGTCAACAATTATACTACATATTTATTTGAATATCCCTTTGTCATGGTGACAGATAAGTTTGCTGCCAACCTGGAACACTAAACCCTCCAAAGAAAATAATTGAACAACACTCAATCCCCCTCTTTTCTATTTCCACAAACAGTGACTACATCATCTAACATCAGCATTCAGCATTCATTGTTGATGTCGGTGGCTGTGAAGGTCACCTTGTCATTCAAAACATACAACCAACACAACCTATTTCTTCCATTTATTGCCCCCAAATTCAAGCAGATGTGAAATGAAATGACAATTTGCCTTTAACGGTGCAGTGTGTAGAATTTAGTGGCAGAAATGGAATATAATATTCATAAGAATGTATTAATTAGTCTATATTCCCATGAAAATAAGAATCATTGTGTTTTCGTTACCTTAGAATTAGCCGTTTATATCTCCATGAGGGCTGGAGCCTCTTCCACCGAGGCTGCCATGTTGCACCGCCATGTTTCTACAGTAGCCCAGAACGGACAAACCAAACACTGGCTCTAGAGAGGGACTTTCGTGTTTTTCGCGGCCACCGTAGCTTCTCCTACACGCTTGGAAGGGGAGGGTGACGGGAGATTTATTCAGTTGTTTGCAATCTGCAACCTCGCCCCTAGATGCCACCAAATTCTACACACTGCACCTTTAAAGATGGAGTGACATCAGTGCAGTGAGTGTGCAGAATAATAATAGTATTTGAAGAGTGAAGAGTGGAATGCAATAATAGAAGGTAAGTTATCCAGCGTTGCAGTTCTGTGTACTACGGCCCAAAACAGAGATTCTCAATCACTGAATTTCACCCGCTGATGCCGATTCCGCTGCTCACGGTGCTGTTGGTGATCAGAGCGACAGCTTTGGGTTTGTGCTTTCAAAGAGGGAGGAACGAAGGAAGCAGGAACGCTAAACATCCCCCTACATCCCAGAATATACCCTCTGATATGATCAACTAATATGGAGACGCCATCTGAATATTGTGCATACAGATTT
>OMKR01096303.1:0-10275 GCA_900302355.1 Cyttopsis rosea
TATCTATCCATCCACCCATACATCTATCTATCTATCTATCTATCTATCTATCTATCTATCTATCTATCTATCTATCTATCTATCCATTCATCATCTATCTATCTATCTATCTATCTATCTATCTATCTATCTATCTATCTATCTATCTATCTATCTATCTATCTATCTATCCATTCATCATCTATCTATCTATCTATCTATCTATCTATCTATCTATCTATCTATCTATCTATCTATCTATCTATCTATCAATCCATTCATCATCTATCTATCTATCTATCTATCTATCTATCTATCTATCTATCTATCTATCTATCTATCTATCTATCTATCTATCTGTCTGTCTATCTATCTATCTATCTATCTATCTATCTATCTATCTATCTATCTATCTATCTATCTATCTATCTATCTATCTATCTATCTATCTATCTGTCTATCTATCTATCTGTCTGTCTGTCTGTCTGTCTGTCACTTTTGTACATAACTTATTTTCACTCAGCTGGTTTTTACTCACATTTACATAGAGCATGTTTAGATTTATACTACTATATTTATAATATCTATACTATTTTTTATGACTATTCTATTTTGTTTTACTATGTTGTTGTAAAAAAATTAAAAAAAAAAACGTTGAACCTTATTATAACCCATTTTTGCGTCTATGTGATGATTTGTATTGAATTGTTTTGGGGGTTGTTAGGTTAGGCGTCATTGTGTCGTATTTTGTGCCATATCTCATATTCTCCTTTCCCTAAATGACCCTAAATCCCCCCCCCCAACGCGCTTCAAAGGAGGTCAGTGTGAAAAATAAACGAAATACATCCAATAAAGACGCTGGTAGGCGGTGTAATACACTGGTGGCTCCGGCAGATGGCGCGACGTGCGCTCCTTATGCCCTGTCGCGTGTTATTGTGTCATCGAAGAAGACGGCGTTGACCCAGAGCGCAGCGGTATCCCAACTGGCTCGGTACACGCTGTGATTGTTTCTTTCAAATGGAACATGCTCCGTTATAACGGTGCCGGCCGCGCAATTAGCGTTTCACGCAGCACGGGGGGGGGTGGTGGTGCCCGGCCGCGTTGTTGAGGCAACGAGGGCGTAGTGCCGGTGCTTCGTGTGCTAACGCTAAGCTACAGATGCTAACGCTACAGCACTGAGCGCTCGTGGTTAGTTTCTAGAGTCTTTTCTTGTGTATTTGCGTCACCGTCGTCTGGCGGCTGTGGGTCGAAGCAGACATTTGGCCAAGTTATATCCACGAGATATATCGATGTTATGTCGATATCGCGATAGGCGACCGTATGTCGCGATATCGTCAAACGCTGTCTTGAGAGCCGCGTTACGGTACAGTAATGTGTGTATGTGCACTACGGCTCACCTGTGATTCTGGTGGTAATACCGCAATGTAATTAAATGTTTTCTTTCAAAGTTGTATTATTTATATTATTTATATTACGTTACACGTGAGTCGTACAGTTTCCTGAACGTAGACTGTTTGAATCGATGCCCCCACCTGCTTGGTCATAATATCCACATTGCTAGTGAGTGGTTTCCCAAGTACTTCTTGTGTAGAAATATCTCATGAAAGCACCAATATCCATCCCCCAGTACCACAAGCTGTCGATATCGAGGTTTTCGTCAAGATATAGTGTGACATTGGATTTTGCCAATATCGCCCATCACGATAGGTTACCTTATGTCTACTTTTGTAAACATGCATTTTAACATATATTTTCCTGGTGGTTAAAGTTTTTCAGGTGAGATCGGCGAGGCGACCCGCCCAGTCTGATGTCAGGTGTGCCGCTTTAGAACCATGAATCGCCCAAAACCCACTACGCTCAGGCGCCCTAGTGCCGCCAAGGCGTCGGGTATGTATAAATAACTTATTTCTGGCCACTTCCTGACATGAAAGCACACGTGGATTTTGAGTAACTTTTAGTGTTTGTCATTCACCAGGTCACCCTCCTCCAGGAGACTTCATCGCTTTAGGGTCAAAGAGTCAGGGTGGGGAGTCCAAAGCACCCGCTGTTCTTCTGAAGCCAGCATCCACAGGCATAGTCCCAGACCGTAAAAGAGAGACTTCCTCGGCTCTGCCCTCCTCTTCGGGTCTGTCCAGCCTCGCCAAGCGTCCCAAACTCTCCTCCACCCCTCCGGTCAGTGCCCTCGTACGACTGGCTGATGTCGCAGCTGCGGACAAGAGGGCAATATCGCCATCCATCAAGGAACCATCAGTGATACCCATCGAAGGTAAATCCATTTCTGCCATTTATGAGAGAACTATTTTAATCCTGTGCTGTTGTGTATCTGGATATAGGGTTCATTTGGGTTCCTCAAACACATACTGTACATCTCTAGAGATGTTGTGGAGTCCAATTCCAAGGCTTTTGGGTGGAGAGCAAAACCATTCTTCCTGTGTTTGCAGTTCCTCCAGCTGTTCTGCTGGATGAGATTGATGCTGCAGAGTCTGAAGGGAATGACGACCGCATCGAGGGGTTGCTGTGTGGAGCCGTCAAGCAGCTGAAGATGAACCGCGCAAAGCCCGACATTACACTGTACCTCAGTCTGCTGTTACTGGCTAAAATCAAGCCCAACGTCTTTGCTACTGAAGGAATTATTGAGGTAAGATTTACGTCACGAGGGTCAATGGAAAAACAGCAAAATAGACTTATTTTTTTTCGCCGTTTTTTTCATTGTCTGAAAACTGTAAAATAACTGTTTTTGTGCCCTTTCTACTTGTCACTTTCTGTCTCGAAAGGCCTTGTGCAGCCTCTTGCGCCGTGATGCTTCCATCAACTTCAAAGCAAAGGGGAACAGCCTGGTCTCCGTGCTCACTTGCAATCTGCTGATGGCTGCGTACGAGGAAGACGAGAATTGGCCAGAGATTTTTGTCAAAGTGAGAATCAAAATTCTATCTAAATATCTATATTTTGACATTTTGACATTCAAAAATAAACTGTGAGATCTCAAATTAACAGGTGTACATCGAGGACTCCCTGGGAGAGAGGATTTGGGTTGACAGTTCCCATTGTAAAAATTTTGTGGACAACATTCAGACGGCCTTCGGCACCAAGATGCCCCCTAAGAGCATGCTGCTGCAGGCCGACACCGGACGCACTGGAGGCGATCAGAGCGCAGGTCCACACCCAAAGCAGACACTGGCTCATTATAGGGCATTCTCATGGAATACATGGTTCATAACTAATATGATGCCCTGTGCATTTTATTTTCCAGGTAGTAGCCCTCATCCCTCGACTCCAGATGAGGACGACAGCCAGACTGAGCTGCTCATTGCGGAGGAGAAACTCAGCCCCGAGGACGATGGACAAGTCATGCCGAGGTACAGAAGCTATCCACTATCGTTGACTAGACGTTGTGAAGAGAGTGCAGAGTGTTCCTGTAAATGAAGAGAGTTCAGAGGCTTACGCGAGAGCTGATCCCCAAACTTTTTAGTGAAGAAACACATTCTGCCTCTTGTCAATAGTCTGTAGACATTTGGTTCGATTTAGTTCTTTATTCTGTCCTGTATCGGTAAAACCAAATGTCACATTTACTGCTATTTGTCAAATAAGGAAGCTGATTAGAAAAATATATTAGATGTAGGATTAACTCATAAATTTTTCACTATGAAATGAACACCGATGACTTTCCGTGATGAATCTGCCATTTTTCGGCCAATCAGATCTCCTCTAAATAGGAATCCATTCAGAAGAACATCAGTTCCTAACTCGTCGATTTTTCTATAACCGTCCTAGCAGACTGGTGAAAGTAATACAAGTTAAAAACAAACAAAAAAAAAAACAGTGAAATATTCAAATCAACTTGAATTTAAATGAACCAAGAACATTTGCATGCAGATGTATTTAGGATATCTGTATGTATTTCCCCACATTGTATATGGAGATCATGTTTAGCTGCTTTTGCTAACCCCCTATAGAGCAGTCCTTGTAATTGGGCTCCAACATGAGTCCCACATAACGAGACAAACCTCTCATTATCTCTCCCCTCCTTGACCTTGCAGGTATGACGAGCTGGCCGAGAGTGTGGAAGACTACGTGCTGGACGTGCTTAGGGACCAGTTAAACCGCAGACAGCCCATGGACAATGTCTCCCGCAATCTGCTGCGCCTGCTCACCGCCACCTGCGGCTACAAGGAGGCCCGGCTCATGGCCGTGCAGAGGCTGGAGATGTGGCTGCAGAATCCCAAGGTGAGAAGTAGAATATGTCGGGGAGGGGGACTCTAGTTGTATTTGCTTTTTATATTGATAATGATCGCTTTTTATCAAGCTTTCATAAAGTGGGTAATCAATAAAGTTATGTTGTTTAAAAATAGTGTATTTGATATTTAGCCCATATTTATTTAGTTAGATAGATACTGGTGGTAAATTGCATTGGTAAACTGTCGCTATGGATGAACATTCACAAAAAAGCTCGGATAAAAAAAAAATATCCCCACCACCTCAAATGACCAAGAAAAAAAACGAATCAATAATTCAAACTTTGGAGAAATTAATTGACCGTCTTTGAGCAAAAACAAGGCCTGGATGTTGGGAAAAGAAATGTTGCCGTTTTAATGGAATTCTGAGGCAGATGATCTCATGCATTTCCACTTTAAGTGAATTTGGTCTACCAATAAAACAAAACAAAACAAAATTTTATTAGTCTCCCGAAACACTCATTTCTAAAAGGAATTATTCATTTATCATCTTTTCATTAAATGCATTCACTATTCATGATACATGGCTGGAGTCTGACACAATGTTTCTACCCTAACAACAATCTTATCTAATCCATTTTTTGTGCGTGTGTCTGCAGCTGACTCGACCAGCGCAGGACCTCCTCATGTCTATGTGCATGAACTGCAACTCCCACGGAGCCGATGACATGGAGGTGATCTCCAACCTGATCAAGATCCGCCTGAAACCCAAAGTTCTCCTCAATCACTACATGCTGTGTGTCAGGTCTGTCAAGTCTCTTTTTTGGTTCTGTAAATCCATTGATCGTTCAATTGTCGTTTTGATGACTGATTCGCTTGGAAAATAACTGTCACCTTGTTTGTGTTCCCAAGGGAGCTGCTGAACGCGCACAGAGACAACCTGGGCACCATGGTGAAGCTGGTGATCTTCAACGAGTTGTCCAACGCCAGGAACCCCAACAACATGCAGGTGCTGCACACGGTGCTGCAGCACAGCTCCGAGCAGGCTCCAAAGGTCCGACTCGTCTCCCATCTTTCTTCCAGTTTGTTTTCCCCCAATGCAATTCAGGGATGGAGCAATGACACCTTTCCGTACCAACTGCTGAGTTAGACAATTGGTTTGACGTAATTAGAACATAATGATGAACATGGAGTGGATTTTTTCACGTGTGTAAAAAAAAAAAAATTTGTTTGCGATACAATAACCTATGTAAGACGATATCTAGTTTTTGTAATAACCATCTTGAATGCAAAACCTAATAAGTTTAACCTATTACATAATGCGGTGGTTATTATGTAATAGGTTAAACTTATTAGGTTTTGCATTTATAATGCAAATGTTCCCTTATTTCTCTCTGCCATCCGCTCTACAGTTCCTGGCCATGGTGTTCCAAGATCTACTGACGAACAAGGACGATTACCTCCGCGCCTCCCGAGCTCTGCTCAGAGAAATCATCAAGCAGACGAAGCATGAAATAAACTTCCAGTCCTTCTGCCTGGGCTTGATGCAGGAGCGGAAGGAGGCCACCTACCTGGAGATGGAGTTCAAGGTGAGAACCTGCAACCTCCACCCATCCTGATGCCCCAATGCTGATGTACATCCAGGTTTATTCAGAGCCGTCTGTCCTGCTCTCCCCCACAGGAGCGCTTTGTCATCCAGGTGACGGACCTGCTGACGGTCTCTATGATGCTGGGCATCACCGCACAAGTCAAGGAAGCCGGTATCGCGTGGGACAAAGGAGAGAAGAAGAGTGAGTTCTTTGTGTTTATTTCCTGTTGTTTGCGTTAGATGTTGAGAGGGCTACTTCACCCTGAATACGTCTCTCTCCGCCCTGAATACGTTTCCTCTCAGATCTCGAGGTCCTGAGGTCGTTTCAGAGCCAGATTGCTGCCATCCAGAGAGATGCCGTGTGGTGGCTTCACACCGTGGTTCCCACCATCAGTAAAGTCGGTGCTAAAGACTATGTCCACTGGTAGGCGGTGGCATGAGCATTCGCAATTTTAATTTGGTTTTTGCATGTGGCCTTAATTGATAAAATGTGACATTTTTAACTTATCTCCTCCTTCCACCCTTTTCAGCCTCCACAAAGTGCTGTTCACAGAGCAGCCTGAGACCTATTACAAGTGGGACAACTGGCCACCGGAAAGCGACAGGAAGTGAGCCTTTTTCATCCATTATCAGACGCCACTTACAGTCCTGTACTGTAAATGATGGTGACGAGGGCTGTCACGATCATAAAACTTTAGTTGATGATTAATTGTCATACAAATAATTGCGATTAACAGTTTAATTGTCTTTTTTCTTCATTTTATACCACTATCACAGCATAAGCCTATCATAATACATACTGCAAAAGAGCTCTCTATTGAACATTGTCACATAAAGGTTCAGACAGTTAGTTTTCCTCAATCCATCTGACAGAAACTCACCTAATTTCCCTCAACATTTGGATGGAAATATATGATTAGAGAATCTTAAGGATTTTACAAAATGATCGCGGTCAGCTCAAGTAATTGTGACAGTTCTCAACATTTGAGAGGATTTTTTCTTTTCCTCATTTTCTTCCCGCCAGTTTCTTCCTGCGGCTCTGCTCGGAGGTCCCCCTGCTGGAAGACACGCTGATGCGCGTCCTGGTTATTGGGCTGTCGCGGGATCTGCCCCTGGGCCCGGCTGATGCTATGGAGCTCGCAGATCACCTGGTGAAGCGTGCGGCGGGAGTTCAGTCTGACGGTCTGTGAATAACACTATCGCTCTTATACGTTGGTGTTCAAATTAATATTATTTTTTCTCTTTTTTAGCAGATTTGATCTGCGCATGTTACAATATGACAGCAAGGGAATTTGAGTTGTTTTATGATGTGATTAGTAATTGCATATGAGTTAAACTAATATTTTACAACTGTGTGTGTGTGTGTGTGTGTGTACAGTATATGAGGTCTGGCCAAACATATAAGACTTGGCGTTTATTATCTTCTGTCCCCTTCCAAGAAATCTCCCCAGGATGATTTGCAGTTCTGCGAAAGTGTTTCTCAACGTATCTAAGTTCTACTTTTACATTATTATGGATGATTGGAATGTCCTCAACTCCCTTTCCTTTTAGCACCATTAGATTTTTTTGGATTGGATGAATACACCACATAGAGTGCGTAGTATCACAGGAATGTATTTTTTCTGCCAAAATGTCATGAATAGAATATTATGTGGTGGTTTCTCCGAATTCCATCCTTCAATTGAATTAAAACCGGTATAAAGGCCTGATTGACTGTTTGATCACAAGTTATAGATTTCCCTCTAGGAAAAAACAGTTCTCTACAACTTGGAACTTTCTATAACTTATTGACCATAATTAAAAAACTATTTATAATTTTCATAATATTTGTATTATACATTTTTATTATTTATCTGTTATTATTATTGTTTGTATAAATTTATTTGTACATCATTTACATTTATTTGTATTTAGTTTTATTATGCTGTACATGGCTTTTGTTTGATATGTATACTAGCTGATGTTGTTTTGAGACCTACTGTATGAATGTTTTAGCAGATACAGTATGGTGTTTTGCTCAAGTTCACTCAGTGTTTATTTCTTACTACCGGTACTTACTTTCCAGATCTGGATGTTTTGAGAGTGGAGAGGATTCAACTCATTGATGCCGTGCTCAACCTTTGCACATACCACCATCCAGAGAACATTCAGCTGCCGACAGGGTACCCACTCACGTTCTTAATACTTAATGTGTAGAATTTTTCATTTTAACGTAACAAATGACTTTTTTTTTTATTGAAGGTATCAACACCCAAATCTGGCTATATCCCTACTGTACTGGAAGGCCTGGCTCCTGTTGCTTGTGGTAGCTGCATTCAATCCACAAAAAATAGGTATGGAGGAGTTTTCCAGATCTGGAACACTGAGCAACACAAAAATATAACAAGGTGAACTAACTGAGGTGTTAGGGCTGGGCGATATATTGAGTTTAATATCATTTTTGAGATCCAAGACTAGATATCGTCTGGGATTTTGGTTATTGTGATATTATGATTTACTATATCCTATTTATTCAGATATTTTCAGAACTTCATTGACTGTTTTAGCTGTTGTAATCTCTCTTCTAATGTCTCTGTTCTGTTCTAATGTCTCTTCTTGCTCGGTCATATTATCCACATTAGTAACGATTGTTTCTTTAAATATTTCTTGTGTCAAATTATTGATATTGAGCTATTTGTAAAAAAAAAAAAAAAATCGTGTTATTTGATTTTGTCAATATTGGCCAGCCTTATGAGGTGTCTTGCCATAACATTGTTCTTCTTTGTTGTTCCTCAAACATATCACTTGTTTTCCTCAGGTCTGGCTGCCTGGGATGGCTATCCCATGCTGAAGATGCTGATGGAGATGGTTATGACAAAGTCAGTAAAAATAAATAAATAAATAAAAACTATGTCATATCATATCCTGATTTTACAGTGTATGATATCTGATGTACTGTACCCCTGTCTCCTACAGTAACTATTCCTATCCTCCGTGCACCGTCGCTGATGAGGACACAAAGACGGAGATGATCAACAGGGAGCTGCAGATCTCCCAGAGGGAGAAGCAGGAGATCCTGGCCTTCGAGAGCCACTTGGCGGCCGCCTCCACCAAACAGACCATCACAGAGAGCAACAGCTTGCTGCTGTCCCAGCTCACCAGCCTGGACCCACAGTAAGACCCTGCTGTCTGTTCAACACTGTTCAAGAGAAACTTACCACTTCTCACTATGTGTAAGCGCAGGCCAGCTGTGCAAAGTCTTAAGCTGTAACAAAAAATGTTGAATCTGCTTTTGAAAATAAGAAGCTCACAATATAGTAAGACAGTTTTTATGTTATACTGAAATGGGAAAATGGTTGTAATTTCCCTGCATTTCATCAGGTTCTTCGGCAGTGGTAAGTTTCTCAATAATAAAGCGTTCAGTGAGGCTGTGCTATGAACAGTTATAAATCATGGGAACCAACATTTTAATAAAGCCTGGATCGAAAAATAGCTAAGCAAACCTCTAATTATAATAAGAAGAAGAAATGAATAATAAACTTTTAAAGGAATCCATCTTCAATTAAGCTACAATATCCTTATATACATATGGATAGAAGATAATTCAGGATACAAACTCAAACAGGATGAATGTTATTTAATTTAAGTCATCATCCATTGATTTCCTCCAAATGTTTTTTTTCCCAGTGGACCAACATTTTAGTAAGGCCTGGTTGGAAAAACGGCGAACCTATCCTTTAGCACAGGGGTGCTCACACTTTTTCAGCATGCGAGCTACTTATAAAATGACCAAGTCAAAATGATCTACCTACTACAAAAATGCAAAACATATATTTATTTATAAATATATTGAGAATTCTTTATATGTACAATGCATGTTGATGTACCTTACATAACCGCATATCAAATCAAATCAAGTCAAGTCAAGTTTATTTGTATAGCCCTTAATCACAATACAGTCTCAAAGGGCTTCACAGACCCACATTCCATTAAAAAATCAACGACATGTTGCATCTTTCGTCTGAAAGCATTAACTGAGCTGATCATATTGATCACTGTTTTGTCTTTTCCTTGCAGCTCTAGATTAAGGTCATTCAACATGTTTGTCAGATCGGTTAAAAATGCCAAGTCTAACAGCCACTGACCGTCATTTAGTTTTTACTTGTATTCTGCATGTCCAGCTACATGAAAAAACTCCTTAATCTCCGGACAGAGCTCTCGAAATCTTTGCAGGAATTTCCCCCTACTAAGCCATCTCACATCAGTGTGTAGCAACAACTCAGAGTGGTCGCAGTCAGCCTTCTCCAGATGTGCACGGAATAGCCGTCTTTGAAGAGATCTGGCGCGAATAGAACAGGCAATCTTCGTTGCCACATCCATGATCTCTTTCATGTTGAGCATTTTAGTGCATAACGCTTGTTGATGGATTATGCAGTGGTAATTCAGGAAGTCCGGGAAAGCATCGTCCTGCCTGCACTTGGCAATAAATCCATTCAAGCGGCCAACCATTGCGGGTGCTCCATCCGTGGTGATGGACACCAATTTATACACTGGGAG
>OMKR01096311.1:0-11289 GCA_900302355.1 Cyttopsis rosea
CTCTGCCATGCAGGCCATTTTTGCCCAGTCTCTTTCTTATGGTGGAGTCATGAACACTGACCTTAACTGAGGCAAGTGAGGCCTGCAGTTCTTTGGATGTTGTTGTGGGGTCTTTTGTGACCTCTTGGATGAGTCGTCGCTGCGCTCTTGGTGTAATTTTGGTCGGCCGGCCACTCCTGGGAAGGTTCACCACTGTTCCATGTTTTTGCCATTTGTGGATAATGGCTCTCACTGTGGTTCGCTGGAGTCCCAAAGCTTTAGAAATGGCTTTATAACCTTTTCCAGACTGATAGATCTCAATTTCTTTCTCATTTGTTCCTGAATTTCTTTGGATCTCGGCATGATGTCTAGCTTTTGAGGATCTTTTGGTCTACTTCACTTTGTCAGGCAGGTCCTATTTAAGTGATTTCTTGATTGAGAACAGGTGTGGCAGTAATCAGGCCTGGGTGTGGCTAGAGAAATTGAACTCAGGTGTGATGATTTTGCCCCGCCCAAAAAATGTAAACACCACAATCTAACACCACAATTGAGTACTACATAGTTCAGTCTTTTCACATGTTTTCAGCAATGATTTTCTAACATGTATAATGTGTTCAGAAACAAATCTCGGAATTGACTTTACAGGGACTTTACAGTGCCGTGAATCCGCCGGTGGGTTCACTGTGCAGTCCGTCATGGACGAACTGTCACAAGATCAGTTTTGAAGCTAGCAGTTAGCTTCCACTACCAACATGAAACTACAAATGCAGGCCTACCCGTATGTCATGCTAACTCGCTGGCAAGCAGGCGTAACGTACCTCTAAAATCTGCAATCTTTTTTGACAAAAGTAAAGTAAAGATATCTGAATGAAACTGGGCTCATTAGAACCACAAGAGCCTCTGTTTCACAGCCATACCAGAGGTAAACAGCTACACAGGCTAACATAGCTTCAGGGTCCTAGAGGGTGCCGGTTTTGCATGCAGTGAAAATATGTTATCTTCGCCTTTTTTTTTCATTTTCCCATTTCTGCACACTAAACAGTCGTATTGTATAAATTTGGTATTGCTAGAAAGCTGAGTCTTGAATCGTGGTGAATCCAAAGAGCCTAATTGCATTCATGTGGGATGAAATATAGCCTCATAGTAACAAGTTTAATGTGATGACAGCATTTTTTGTAACTTGACCTTGCTGTATAAAATGACCTATTGTGACCTCTAGAATAATCACAGCCTCATGAAGCTCTAGATCCAGACTCTTGACACCCAGACCATTCAGAAAATATATAGGATGTCTACTTACATTGAAGATAAGTGGGTTTCTCTGAGCCATTTTCAGAAAAAAGTGCTTGTCATCCAATCGTCAAAATTGTCAAATTCACACACATCTCCAATTTTCAAAAGTTATAGATGCTGCATCACAGCATTAAGTTTTCTAATGTGATTTTCAAGGTCATGAGGTCTTTAGGTGGTCTTTTGGGGGGATTTCTGACCGTATTTCCCCATTCCTGGGCTAAATGGCTAGAAAATGTACCAAAGCTATATAATTAAATTATTATATAATCAACCCACAACTTGGTGCAGCAACTAATCACACATAATTGAGCATGGGAATCATTAGGCATGAGGATAATGTTTAAAGCCCCTCTACACTCAAAATAAAAATAATTTTATCAGGCGAAATTAAAATTATTATGTTTATTACCTTTTAATTGATAGAAAAGATTGACATACAGTGTCAAGCTGCATCTCAAGTGATTCCTTAGGGTCTCAGCTATCTGATGGTGGAAGGCACTTGTATGTGGCATCAACTGCTAACCCACACCACACCCACAAACTCCAACACCTCCACCTCACTCGGAACCAAAAAAATGGGCCAGGAGCTTAAGAGGTTAAGGCTATCGGGACCATGAAGTTTTACCTGATGATCGTCATACAAATTCGGATTAATGAATTGTCTTATTTTGTTCCTGTCATATCATTTTCACATTTCACTTTTTTTTTAATTACCTTGACATTCGGACAAATACATACAATTGCAGATTCTTAGCGATTTTGCAAAATCTCAAATAACTGTGATGAGGTGATTATGTAACAATTGTGACAACTCTGTCATACATTGAATAGTGAGTCATTATGAACGGCCGTCTTGGGCTTGAAAACGGTTTGAAATGTAATGGACCTCGAGGGGGGACCAATGTTAAGCCTGAACGCCTCCATTTTGGTTCCACGCGTCGAGGTCAGGTCATGTTTGTCTTGGTCGTCCAGTCAACCGTTGGCCATGCCATTCGTCGTCACTGTCATTGTTGAATGATTCCACTGACAGTCCTGCTGGTGGCCGCCCACCCGCAGCCTCCAAGGACACAGCCAGAAGAAAACAAAAGGACCGTGTTAAAGAGGGTGCCTAAATGCGCATGAGAAGGCTCTCGGCACGTTCTTTTTTTAATATTATGTATTGATTCTATTGTTTTGTTGTTTTTGTTTTTTTCTTTTCTATTCTTATTGTAGTCTTTGGTGTTTTTGTTCGTATTGATATTCTTAGATATGTTTTTGTACAGCACTTTGAGGTGGTTTTTGCATGAAAGGTGCTATATAGATAGTAAATAAACTTAAAACTTAGATGGAAATAGAACATAGGGTGGAGAATGAGGTAGAGAAGGTTTTGGAGCAAAATGACGAGAAAATGAAGCATTAAATGTTTTTTGTATAAATTTAGACATTTTAAAAATGATTCTTAGCAATATTTAAATATGTATTTTATAATGTATTAAGACATATATAATATACAATAAACTACTCTAAAGGTCAATGGATGTCACCTTATGCAGTAAATATTCAATGGATAGAGTATTCCTGCGGGTTTATTTTGTGATCGAAGCTCGTTCTTGTATTTTACAAGTAGCAGCATTCTAATTGAATTGGCTTATATCTGCATATATACATATACTCTGATATACGCATGTCGCAGAGCATGAGAAAAGAATGCAGAGACGGAGGCAGAGAGAGATGCGGTGAAGAAAGGAGAGCGGTGGGCAGGGGGGCAATCTGCGTACACCCACTCTGGGCAAGGTTCCACACGTTGCCATCCCATTGACGTCAGTACCAGCAAGTGGCAGAGCGGGAGGGAAAAGGGAGCAGGGAAGATGCAAGAGGAGAGCTATTCAGAAGGAACTGGGAAAGTGGATCAGATAGACTGAGGGAGGATCACCTGCCATCTGGGCGGCCATGCACTCTGTTGTCATTAGGTCTTCTGCTGCGTTGCGTCTCCCGCATCTTAATATGCTCCCGTCTGTCAATCAGGCCTAAGTCACCACAGCGCTCAGCCGCACGTTGAGTCTCTCGTTGGATCCAGATGGACAAGCAAATTTTGTCCTCGGCTAGAGTATTGGTCTCTTTTATTTTAATGTTTGCTTTTGAAATTACTTGCCTGATTCATAAGCTGAAATGTACAATGTGCGTTACATTTATAAGGGCATTGCCATTAACATTAGATTTATTCCTTATTCATATTGGCATGTAAAGACACTATAGTATAAGAGTAGATAAGATAATATATTATTAATTCCTGGGGGGAAATTCAAGAAATGCATATGAAAGCTATACATATACAACATGCAGCTGCATACATGCATATCTGCCCTATCTTCACATAATATTTTAATGTATTTTTTGTAAATATGCATTACCTTGTCTCTTGTCCGGGCCGTACTAGTACCACTTGATGTATATGGTAGTCCAGTCTGGCCCGCTGCTGTTGACATTGTCTTGTTTTGTTTACGCATTGTTTTGAATAAGAGTGCTGTTGCACCTGCTGCTAATAAATAACAAACACAAATAAATTACACTACAGTACACTAAAAAAGGTCCCCTCATCCATCTAGGTTGGCCTACTGTCTACTCATTGCCCTCCTCTAAACTCGGGTGGCTTCTGCAGGAGAGCCATGCAGAGACTGGAAGTCACATGACCTCCTCCACAGCGGTTGGAGAGTTCGGATGTTAATAAATGATGCACTGACTACCACCTGAGGCCCGGCACGGCTTTAACTATGCATGAGATAAAAGGAGGACTGGAACCAACGTGTGCACGAGGCATATAAAAAAAAAAAAAAAAAAAACATGCGCGCAAAGAAACGCATGCATACATACAATGTGGTTTACTCAGTTGTGGCTAATAAATGTGTCTTACTTACGAGAAAAAAAATGCACGAAACCCAAAAATGCAGAGACGTAGAGCTGCTGCAGTGACTGAGCAGCCCGGTTGGGGTTTCTGTGCGACAAAAAGAGCCAGTGAAGAAATGTTAGCATTATTGACTCATTGATCTTTCGCTCTCTCTCTTGCTCACCCCTCCCCTTACTCTCCTCTCCTTTTTGCCCATGTCTTCTCTCTCTTCCCTCTTCTCTCTTATCGTATCCTCTGGCTCCCCTCTAAATCTCTCCCTCTTATTTACTTCCCTTCCCCAGTCGCTCTCCCTCCCCTCTGCAGGCATCGGAGAAGGAGAAGGAGAGTCCGGTGGAGCTGACCGAACGCTGCTTCAGGGAGCTGCTGGGACGCGCCGCCTACGGCAACATCAAGAACGCCGTCACGCCCGTACTCATGTGAGACCAGCTGGGAAAGTTTTCTGCTTCTTTGTCCGTACCGGAGACCTGACCCTGCCATTTTAATCCGAGACCGGCTCTCTCTCTTTCAGCATTCTCTTTCTTCCTCTGCCCATTCATCACTGTCACTCTTTCCCTTGTTTCATCCTGTGGTCATTTACCTCCCCACCTCTAAACCCTCTACAATGCACGCTGGCTGTATTCTGTATTTGGGACTGCAGAATTATATTTAAAATGACTTTTATCCACTGACGCATTAGTCCATAGCCGTCTCATAATGGAAACGCAAAGAACATTCTGTGTTTCTGCTCTTTATATATGTGTGTCACTATGTCAGGCCTTATAATTCTGTACAATTACAGAATCTTAGGTTCAACTTTCTGGTTTACTGCTAGCTTTATTTCATTAGTTATTGTGACCAAATTTTTCTGGGTCACATATTTTTTATAGTATTAAAAACATATAAATTATATTATTTTTATTATTATTGTTGTTGTTTTTTTTACATTATATATTTAGTCGTTTATTATTAGGTTTAGTGTATATTGTCGTATTTTATTGTGTACAGTCAACCAAAACCACATTTTCTTATTTTTTATTCCATTGCTTGATTTTTATTTTTGCCAATTATTTTTATGTAAGCTATTGGTGACACTGCAATTTGCCTTTGGGGACGAATTAAGTATCTTTCTATCGAATTATCCACAATCGGTGTGTGAATAATTGTAAAGGGCCTTTGTGTCCCTGAACTAGAAAAGGTGACCTATCACATGCAGTCCATTTATCGTACTGTATAAGATCATCCGCTGTCCCCCGTTTCCTCCCCTCCAGGCACTTGGATAACCACTCTCTATGGGAGGGGAAGACTTTCGCTGTGCGGTGCTTCAAGATCATCATGTACTCCATCCAGGTGAGACTGTCTTTCTCCTCTTGAATGCCCACTTTTCTGCTTTTTTTTTTTTTTTTTTTCACTTTCATTTTTTCTACTTTTTAGCTCCTTAGTCATGTCGGCGGTAAGGATTCTTCAGATTCGTTTTTCTGTACGTTGTGTTTAACTGTGTTTTGACCCCAGCAAGTGATTGTTTTATGCTTTAAAAGCAAAAGGTAGAAACAAAATTGTTCTTAAAAACAAAAGTGATGTCCGCAGAGTGCATTAAACCCCTTTACCTTAGCTGCTCTCAAATTATGAACAACCTGAAATTAACTGAAGTACTTTATGTTACGACTTGGGGCTTGAATGCCTTTATCTGATTGAATGTTCAAATCCCGTGTTTCTCAATGTGGCATTATTTCAATTACAAGATGTTGGCAGAGAATGTAAAATAGTGACTGTTTTTGTCCTAGTTTCACTGTAATCTCTGGAACTATAGTACAGACAGGTATGGAAGTCTGGACGTAATCATATCTAACAATAAGAAATCTCCTCAGATTGGGGTCCCAGAGACTAAATCGAGATTGAGGGTCCTTGATATGGAAAAAAAAGAATCACTGCTCTAATCTACCCTCCACTCTCACCGCTGCTTTGTTCTTCGCCTGCTGTTTTGCTTTTTGTTGATTTGCTTTTTCATATTTCTTCTTCTCTGACTCCCCCACCCCCCAGTCCCAGCACTCTCACCTGGTGATCCAGCAGCTGTTGGGTCACCTGGACGCCAACAGCAAGAACTCGGCCACAGTGCGAGCCGGCATTGTGGAGGTCTTGCTGGAGGCGGCAGCCATCGCAGCCAGTGGATCTGTAGGCGAGTAGACACATACGTGGGCACACACAGACTGTCTATGTGTGTGAATCTGCATGAATCTGTGTCTGTGTGTTTGTCAAACACTCACACTGGCTGATTTTGAATCCAAGGCAAGATCCAGCCCACACACACACACACAGGGGAATGACTGCTGGGATCTTAAATAAAATCCAATTAAATACATTTTATTTGAATTTGATTCAGGGCTATAAAATGAACAAGAAGGCATTTATTAATGCAGTCCCATATTATTATTATCATCAGTCGTAGTAGTATCATCATTGGTCAAAATTGCAGATAATTTAACCAATGTCATATTTGGTACAAATAATATCACACAATGTTATCGATTTTAATTACTTATGTTTTAAGTTTAAAGCTAAAATATTATGATGATTCAATCTATCCCAATATTGCCACTGGAATCTGCAAGATTCTGGCTGAAGGTTTGTTTTCCTAAATTGTGTGTTGTGGGTTCTTTTGATGACTTTGAGGAGTAAAAGGAGGGCAGGAGGCAGACGGTACCTACATACCAACGTAATTAACACAGCGTATGAGGAGAAATGCTCTGCTGTCCCCGGCAAGTTGCCGCCCCAGGCAATTGCTTATGTTGCCTTTTTTTAACTTCATTGTACTATGAATGAAAAACTTCTTTATTGCCTTTTTTTTTAAAAACTTTATTGCACTATGAATTGAATACTTCTGACACATGATACCAATCTGACACATGAAAGATAGTCAGTGAAAGGAAGAAGTGTCTGCTACTATAGCTTCCTTTATCATCAACCTGACAGACATGACAGTGTTATTTATTCTGCACATGAAATAGAATAGATGTCTACTCAGAGTGATATTGGATATGGTGTTTAAAAATATGAACAGGAAATTGAGCATGAAGACGTGCAGTCTGATCCTAGCAAGTAGCACTCGAACCACATGCAGTTCCCCATTTTGACCACAGCAGGATGCTACTGTGTGTGTGTGTCTATCATGTGTGTGTGTTTACCTCCAGGCCCTACTGTGCTGGAGGTGTTTAACACCCTGCTGCGTCAGCTGCGTCTCAGTGTGGACTACGAGCTGACCGGCTCCTACGATGCCGGCAGCAGCATTGGCACTAAAATCATCAAAACCCACGAGGAGAGACAGCTACAGGAGGCTGTTATCAGGACCATCGGTTAGTGTCTGTGTGTGTGTGTGTGTGTGCGTGCGTGTGTGTGTGTGTGTGTGTGTGAATGGACGGTGCCATTTTTGAATTCATTACACACTATGCTTTTCTCATCTTTCACTCTTTCAGTCATTTGTTCAATGCTTCTGTTTTTGCCCCCTCACCTCTCACTTTCTCTACACCTTCCGCTCTCTCCAGGTTCATTTGCCAACACTCTGCCAACGTACCAGAGGTCAGAGGTCATGCTCTTCATCATGGGCAAGATCCCTGTTCCTGGTGTTCACCCCGCGCTTTCCTCCACAGGATCTGGGTGAGGGGCTCCACACACACACACACACATTTTAATTGTGACAGTTGACGAAGATTTGAATATCAAAAGCTGTCTGCACATCTCTGGATATTCCCTTAATCTTATTATGTATCTCTTAAAAATGTTAGATTTATTCTGAAGTCTGGAATTCTGGATTTTAGTCATGAGGACTTATGTTTTATATTCTAGATACACCATGCAGCCATTAATTGAGACATTTTTCATTTGTTGTATTTGTATGTGAAAATAGAGTAGGAAGTGTTATTTGTATACTTGTGTGAGAGGCTACCTCTGCTCTCTGTCCTCAGGCCCGATGGCACGAGGATGATCCAGGTCATGCTGCTCAAGTCCCTGGTCCAGGTGAGGTCTTCTGCTCCTCTGAATACAGTGTGAAAGTGTGAAAGATATTACCCACACATTGGAGTTTGAATCTAGTTAATTGTATTGCAATGTTTAGTCTAACAGGGTCATAATACGGAAAGTTCACAATCTTTTTTTAGGTACACGATGTTCCTCTGAACTTCAAAACATGCAGCTACAACACAAAGTCCAGACACCACAGTGGAAGGGAAAGACGTTTAATCGAAGTGACTTTGATCAGGGTCTGTTTGCTGGTGCCAGGCGTGGTGTTCCAGCATCTGAGAAACACTCCAGTCATGTACTGCAGCCTCTAGAGTTGATACAGGACGGCGTGAAGAGCAGCAGCACCACCACTGCCGGCAAAAACAAACAAACAAGTCTCAGTGAATCTAATAAGAGGTGCTCAAATAGCAGCCGTTTACAACAACGATGAGCATCTCTGAATGCAAAGCATGTAGCACTTTTAAGCGGGAGGCGGCGGCAGCAGAAGACCGCGCCTGATTCTATTCCTGTCGGCTCAGAACAGGAAGACGAGGCTACGGTGCGACGATTGAAGATTTGAACCCTAACTTACACTGAGCCTTAATTTCTAAACAGTGTCCGATCGGCGCTTCCTTGTCCTTGGCCCCCTCCTTGTCCCGCACTTTTTGTCCCCATAAAAGCGACCTCAGTCCTGTGTCTCTCTACAGGTGACAGCCGGCTTCCAGACCACCAACATGCTGACGGCGCTGCCTAGCTCCTTCCTGGAGCCGCTGCTTTCCTTCTCTCTGACCGAGGACCCTGAGGTCCGTCTGCTGGTGCTCACCATCCTTCTCAGCCTCATCGACCGACACGACAACAGGCCCAAGTTCTCAACCATAAGGTGTGTGTGTGTGTGTCCCCGTGCATGTTTCTAATTGTTGATGTGGACTAAATTTAAACCTTGTTTCATGGAAATCCAAATTCAGTCTACTGGATGTACATTGATTGGTTGTACAATGAAACGCTGGTTGCTCAAGGCCTAATCAGCCAGGCTTGGCAAAACAATCTATGTTTCTATCTGCACAGTATTATCTCTGATATCTCCGTGCTCAAGCTGAAAGTGGATAAGTGCTCCAGACAGGACAACCTGTTCATGAAGAAGGTACAACCCCTTTTATCTCCTTTTTTCCCAGACATTGTTTTGTTCGACATTCTCACATTTATCCAATGAAAAATGATGCAACATTCCCTCTACAGCAAAGTGGAGCATTCATACTTACATTGAAATGAAACACGAGTAATGTATGTGTAGACAGGCATCACAGCTCAGGGTGTTGAATTTCATGTGAGGTTTCAGTAAGCCTTTCATAGAAACAGCACAAGTCTCTAGTGGCCCTCCAACCTGGAAGACTTTTTTTTTTTCAGTTTCATCCTCAGTGGACCATTTCTCCATCTGTTCTGGCATCTCTGTTCTTTCAGAGATGCTTCACTGCCTTGTCATTTCACAAGATCTCCATGCAACAACAATCTCTCCACATAGAATATAGTTTGACTTTGTACAAATGCACAGTTGTTTTTTTTTTTTAAATAGGATTGAAACAAAGGGTGGAGTGAAGCCTAAACACACACTAGTTATCAGGGGTCCAAGCACTGCAGGTACTGGGAGTCTACAGCATCCAAAGTCAGATGTGTGCAAGTTCTAACCCACTACTCAAGCAGCCAAAAATACATTCACTGACCACATGGTGGCAAACAAAAGCCACTTTATATTTTGGTCTATACTCTAAAGTGTAAGTGAACTATTTCTGCCCCCAAGGGATTTTCGCAATTAGAAATGATGTCTAAAACACATTTCCTGCTTCTCCCCCTCTGCTTTTCATCCAGTTCACTCAAAACTCAGCATAGGTGATTGATGGACTGCTCAGCTAATTGATAGGTCCAATCGTTCCGCTATGATCAGCCACCAAACTTTCTCAGGCAAATTATTAGCTTACACAAAACTATAATTCATTGCCTTAATCCTCTAATGAACCCAACATTTGGAACACATTCAGAGTGTTCATGGGGCATAGCTATGTGCTTTGACTTCCACATCCACAAATATGTGAAGAAACTTGCCTACTGCAACCTGTAGTCAGCTAGAAAGTCCATCACTCTGCTGATATTCGTTCTTTTAAAGGCTACTCTATCAATTTTAATTTAGTGGCGAACTATACACACTAAGGCCACCAAGATGTCTAAAAATGGCTCTGTCCCTCCTGCATTCCCCAGCACGGCCAGCAGCTGTACCGCCACATCTACCTGGGCTGCAAGGAGCAGAGCAGCGGCCGCCAGCACTACGAGACGCTCTTCACGCTGCTGGCTCTGCTCAGCATGGAGCTGGCCAACGAGGAGGTGGTGGTGGACCTCATCCGCCTGGCGCTCGCCCTGCAGGTATTGTTGTCTACACCATCGCCAGTTAGTGGGCCGTGGTTCTCCTCCAAACTACGGAGGGTCCGGTGATTGATGCGGTTTGTTTTGGGGTGCAGGATCTGGCCCTGTCCACCGAGGAGTCTCTGCCCGTCTATAACCGCTGTGCTGTTCACGCCCTCGCTGCCGCCTACCTCAACCTCATCTGCCAGCTCACCACCGTCCCTGCCTTCTGCCAGCACATACATGAGGTGAGGGTGTGTATGTGTGGCTGTGGCTATGGCTGAAGGATATGGAATTTCTAATTCAATTTGGAATATGATGTAATATCAACTGAGCTCATTTACATTGAACTCTATGGGAATGTAAAGTATGTCAGTAGACCAATACTCTCTTAAAAGACTTATATACTCAACAAATATTTTCGACCTTATTTCCTGCCCCGTTTAGATCATATCTTCCACCAGTGTCTCCTGATTTAATCTTGATTTCCTAACTACACAATACCACTGAAAGACGATGATGTATGCTAATATTGAGTTACCGCCGTTCCATTAATGCACATTTGTTTGGGCCTGCATGTAGCCACAGACAATTTTATAAACATCTGTTTTATAAAGTGTACCTTCATTTCCCTTCCAGGTAATTGAGGTGAGACAAAAGGATACTCCCTTCTTGCTGCCTGAGGACGTCTTCGTAGAGAGTCCCAAGTATGTGCCAGTTACATGTTTTGCTTTAGAGTAGTGTTTCTCAACAGGGGCGGTACTACTCCCAGC
>OMKR01096322.1:0-12999 GCA_900302355.1 Cyttopsis rosea
AGCTTCTCCTCCTTTTTCTCTCCTTTCTTTCTTTCTTTCTTTCTGGCTCCTGGGTCTCTCTCTCTCTCTCTCTCTCTCTCTCTCTCTCTCTCTCTCTCTCTCTCTCATTCTCTTTTCAATTTATAATCTGCTGAACCGATGTGTTGTTCTTGAAAAGCTGCATTTCAGAAAAGAGCTCAGAGCCAAGGTGATTGAACTAAAAAAAACTGAAAAAAAGAAAAATCTAACAAATGTTTGCTTGTGTCGACATCAAACCCAACACACTTTACACACAATCCATGCCATTGCATTTCAACATCTCATTAACAGAATCATACACATCCCACCGCGCTTGCTTCAGGTACACGGCGGTATCGGCCATGCTAAGCGGCCATGCTTAGCGGCCATGCTTAGCGGCCATGCTTAGCGGCCATGCTTAGCGGCCGCCATGCTAAGCAGAATCAGTCTAACCGCCTAGTAAATTTTCAGAATGTATGCATTTTTGTACAATTAGCATAAAAAAGCTCAGCAGTCTTATCTATAATATCTATAATAAAATCAAAATAATTAAATATTTGCCAAATATAAAGAAATATAATATTAAAATACATAAGCGGAATACACAAAGTGCGATTACAACAGTGTTATATGATTATAACAGTGCAGCCATGCTAAGCGGTTATGCTAAGCTAAGCAACCCCTCTTTTTACCAGCGTTTTCCCAACAGGGGTCCCGTGTTCTGTGGGATTCAGAAGGAGGGATGAAGCGGACGACAACGTGGGATCACTCGCTCACTTATCCAACTCCATCGCTAAATGCTAAACTGTCTGTAAACTCTGGCAGATAAATGTAATTTGTTGCTCATCGCTCATCGCCGGCGGAGAGCTGGAAACATGAGTCACGTCCTAATCCTTCACAACAACAGAGACGTAGCCGCTTTAATCAACCCAATGGGAATGTATCAGGGGTTATTTTTAAAAGGTTGGATCTTTGAAATGACATTTAAAAGAAAAGAAATCCAAACTGCCTGGGTGAAACATTTGAAACACCAGATCGACGCGGCTACTGGTGTTTTAAAAAGAACAACCCTCAGACGTTGCTGAGTCTGAAATCACAAATGAAAGTTTGTCCCTAAATCACAGAAAAGCTCAAATGGGATCTGCATTGTACGGGTGTCAAAAGACAAAATTCAAATCCATCCAGTGGTTCCCTTGTAATAGGCGTCTCACACCCGCTCCTTTACCCTCCACCCCTCCATCACTCCATCCTTTCATCCCTCCATCCCCAAACGCTTCAGGAAATACAAACGCTGCGAATCCTCTAAATCACTGCGAGTACAAAGGTTGCCGCGGGACGACACTGTTTCATGTTGTTCCGTGTTGCCGCCATGTCAATAACTGACTGGACGCTTCCAAGTCCACTAGCAAGGAGTGGGTGCAAACGGCTTCCTTTGGATTTTATTAGGACTCGGACGATACTTTGACCAAAGTAAATGAGCTATTACAGTAATATGTGTGTTTGATGCATTTCCCCAAAATACGTCTGAGAAACATTCATGAGTAATATTCTGACCAAGCAGCACAGAGGTGTTGATTGGAACAGATGGAAGTTCAGGAAACTGCATTACTTGACTGTAATGCAGTTGGATAATGGACGCCCGCACCACGGCATCATTGATCATGATTAGGCGATTTTTTTAAAATGAAAAACGTCCCTGAAACTATCGATAAAATAAGGAACGCCTCATTTTATGTTTCTCCGACAAGGACAATTCTTTATTTTAAGGGAGGGATGGCTAAGACGACTGTAGTAGTGACATTTTTTTTTTGCATAAACAGCTACACCATTTTAATGAAGAAAAAAAGTAGACACGGCACCAACTATCTATATAATCCATATTAAATAAGGAAAGGGAGAGATGTTTGAAATGTTACTTACTAAATAAAATGATACATCGAGACAGAATATTTATTTTAAATGATTTTATAACTAGTATGTCTAGTTTCATAACTAGCACGCCTAGCTTTATAACATACTAGCATCCTAGTATATTTACAAGCTTCCGGTTCTTAGCTCCTTAGATAAGAATAATAGTCCAGATGACGCTGCTACAACGTAGTTACTGTAACTATTAAAAATAACATTGTCCTACATCTGACAATTTACCGTTATGAATGTGAAATCGGACATACGTCTCATTGTAGTTTCTATGTAGCCTCGCCGCTAGCTCATGTTAGCATTAGCATGTCGGCGTAGTGATACGAGGGACGTGAATCCAGGCTGAATCCATTGATTTACCGTCATTATTAGCAGACCGGGGGTCTTTATTTAGAAATAACTGACCCCTAATGTGGCTATCGACAAATCAGGATATAGTATTGCACAGAGCCGTGTAATAAATCGTGATATCATCAAAATACCAAAAACTCATGACGATGTCAACACACGTGTCAATCTCGATCTTCACGCTTTGATGAACATACTGCCAACAACATGAAGTACATTCTAACCCAACATGTGAAAGTCCAATCCACACATCGCTCGAGAAAAACCCCCAAAACCGTCTGATTAGCTCCCTGCTTCCTGCTCCAAACCCTCTGCGGGTTACGACTCTTTCTGCTCCCGATCCTGCTGTGCATCATTATTCCTAGAATGTTTCTTTTTTATGGTGTTTTCCTTTTTTTTTATTGAGTTTTTCTTTTATATCTTTGTTTATTTTCTCGTAGCTTTGCCAAGACGTGTCACCAGTCAAGTACCGTTGTGTAAAAACGAGCAGTAAATAAAATAATTCACACTTTAAAACTATGAGCAAACGATGGATGAAAAAAAAAACAATAATGCCGTCAAAAAACAACAATGAAATAAATACATTTGTAAACGGTAAATTAGTATCAGTCATCAATTTAATCGGTAACATCAAGTTTATACGAGACCTATACATATAAATATAAATAGATATACCTATAAAAAAAATCATTCAATGATGGTTGGGTGCAAGAGGAAATGAAAATATCAGCAATATAATTTTTTTTATTAGTAGGCGAATAGCCATTAGATGACTTTTAAATACTTCGGCCTAGATACCAATTATACTTTTTTGTACATTATATTATTATATATATATAAGACAATTTTATTTATACAGCCCTTAATCACAATACAGTCTCAAAGGGCTTCACAAGCCCACATTTCACAGAAAAATCAACGACATCCCCTTAGTCTGAACCTCCAACCGGACCTGGAAAAACTCCCATAAAAACCCTTTGAGAAAAAGGAAGAAACCTGGGGAAGGATGCACAGAAGGAGGCATCCCCCTTCCAGGATGACCAGGCTGCAATGGATGCTGAGTGGGAACATTAATAATATGAATCTTACAAATCAACATACATACAACAGAGACAACACACAAATCATAGGTTATTGTATGTATATACTACGCACATATGTACTTCACGTTGTTATTATATATGATATACTAGTTCTTACATTTTTGAGTAACTTATTGTTCCATTAATTAATGGAGTTATCGGTGGACATGTAGCCATAGTGGCATTTAATGCTTTAAATTAAATGCGATCAAAAGCAATAATAAAAATAATAGCAAACAAAACAAATTAAAACAAAACTCCTTTCTTGTTGTTAGATGAGATGAGTGGGAAAAGTACTTGTAATATTAGTAGTACCTTTTGTATTTTGAAAATATGAAAAGTATTTGATAAAAAATTACAAGGATATTGTTGTCCTTCCATGATCAAATAGAGATGACATAATAATATTTTGCGTTGATAAATATCAATAAATAATTTCAAATCTACATATAAATATATATATATATATTTATATGTGTATATTTGAAATGATATTATCCATCCCTGTCTTGAACCTGCATGCCAAATATCTGCAGAAAATACTTAAAAAAATAAAAAAGCCTTGAAAATACCTTGAAGTAAGTTAAACTAGGCCGTGCAGGTCTCTGAAGTCCTAAACCTTCTACCTTCATATCTCTGTCCAATGGGACTGAGAGATCCCCGTAATGTAAAAAAAAAAAAAAAATTAAAAATTAAAAATTAAATTAAAAACTGGAAAAGCCTAATGGGTCGTACCAAATCCTAATTCAATTTTCATGAGTGGAATATGAGAAAGATTAAGTAAGTGAATAATTTACCGCAGGGATGTAAACCCCGGTCGAAATGAACGGAGGATGACATCGGAGTTTAAAACAAGCCGAACAAAATTCATCTTACAGCCGAATGGACTCAAATAATCAGGGTCTTACAGTATGTGACAAAATTACAAATACAAGAAATATAATAATATAATTATGAGTACAGAAAACAATCAATTATTTCAATCTTTATGCTACATAGACAATAATTTTGCCCAGATTTCTCAATCTAAAAAACAGCACCCGCAATCTTGTAATTTTGGATTTACTAATTTTCTTTTATTTCTATTTCTTTCTATAAGCATGGATACTCATATATTGTGCATTATCTTTTACATATCTCTACTTAACATCATTGATTTCAAGTGCTTTTCATGCTTTCTTCAAAATTTTGTCGGCATGGCAGAAACATTGCATAACTATAAACATAAACCCAGAAACCACACCCTAATTTACTCAAACCTTGAACTTGGATGACCAAAAAGCTAAACATCTACAAAAAAAAAACCCCACTTATAAATAACACATAAGCAAACTCAAACACCATGAAATACAGACAGATCAAATCAGGAATCAGGTTCAGAGTGAATGTTGGACATTTTGAATTGTGCAACATCATGCTACTGCAATCTAGATAAATATAAATTAAGTGCACAGTAACTCCTGGATCTATCTAAACGGTAAACTGATGCGATGCCATGCGATTGTTTCCGATGGCCCACTATTCCGAAGACCCATTAGTCCAAAAAATGTCTCATTGGACTAAAAGCCCATTTGTCCGACTGACAGCCCGTTATCCTGAAAATTTTCAGACTGCGATATCCGACATTTCCAGGAAGGTCCTGGGTGCAGGAGGGATGATGATGATGACTCATCCTGCATAATAATTAGCCATGTGCTTTCGATCCATATTATGGAAGATTCAGCGTGAACAATTTGCCTCAGAGTAGATTAATTTCATTCTAATTATTTGGAATGTTTGCTTAAATTATATATTTTATTTATTTAGGACATTTCCTTTTTTTGTTTATCTCCAGCACATCGGAATGAATTGTAAATAAATGGCAATATAATTGGCCAAATGGAAATCTGCCTCTGTCCTCCATCAGCCATCTGACCGTGGCTTACCTGCTCACCTTTACTCATACCCCTTTTCCACCGCACAAAAATCCTGCTAACACCATTAACATCCTGCTTTTGACTGCAGTAGGAAAGTAGTAGCCATGGGTTTTTATTGGCTCCAGCTGGCAGCGGAGGAAGCACGACACGCCAGGTCGACACACTATTTATGCCCCTTTCTGATGCACGTTGAAGTTCTGGACGTAATGTACAATGTAATGCACTGCTCCGTACACTTCCTAATGTACAGCTCCGCGCGGAGCTGTGCACCAGACGAGGTCAGATGGACAGACACAGCTCAGCTCATTCATTCATTCAGCTCTCATGCCCAGTGTGCCCACTGTGAAAATATCAGCAAAATGAAGAATATATTTAGTTTTGCTGATATGTTCATTGATTACTGTTGTTAGGAACGAACACTGATTGGACTCATGCAGGACACAAAGTCAGAGCATATAAAATGAACAGTTTATTTTAAGGTGGGATCTTGGCTGGGACTGAGACTGAGCAGGGAGAAAGGGATCCGGGCACAGTGGGAGGTAAGATGAGGAGTGGAGGTGCGGAGCTGGTGGGTAGCATGGCGGCAGACGGAAGGGAAGATCTTGGGGCATGGAGATATGGGTTAGGGAGGAACAGACAGGACAGAAGAAAGACTTGAAAGTAGTTTGGCGAGTGTCTAGTACCACACCGATGAAACAACAATCTGGCGAGGAATGGGTGAAGAGCCAGGGATTTTATGCTGAAGCAGTGATGAGGTGCCGAGTGACAATGTGGTCAGCGGAGTGGAGTACAGCGGAGAAGGCATACACCCACACCTTTTGGCAATGATGAAGGTGGGCTTGGAGCGAGGGAATGAAGACCTCCTCCTCCTCCTGGGCTGGGAACAGGGGTGGCTGGAAACCCATGGCACATTCTAAAGGTGACATACCTGTGGCTGCGCTAGGCAGAGAGTTGTGTGTGTCAACCCATGGCAGGTGAGTGCTCCAGGAGGAGGGGTTTTGGCAGGCCACACACCGGATTACCGCTTCCAGGTTCTGGTTGGCTGGCTCCGTTTGCCCGTTGGTCTGGGGGTGATACCCGGAGGAGGAGATGCTCACTGTGGCTCCAAGGACTTGGCAGAAAGCTTTCCAGACTTGGGAGCTGAACTGAGGCCCCTGGTCGGATACTATGTCTGCGGGGATTCCGTGGAGGTGGAAGTCTTGGTGCACAGGGAGATTGGCCATTTCCAATACACTTAGGGAGAGCAAAGTGTACGGCTTTGGAGAACCTGTCCACAATGGTCAGAACAACAGTGTTGCCTCGTGAAGGTGGAAGACCGCAGACAAAGTCGATTGCAGGCCACCAGAAGTGCGGCTTCAGGAGGGACATGGTGCAACTGACACCCGGATAGCAGGTGAACCAGAAGAATGCGCCCACTGGAGGACCTGGGTGCAGACAGAGTTGGGCACAAAGAGACGATTAGCAGGACCATTACCTGGCTGGGTCTGCTGGGCCTCCTTGACCATGGACTCAATCTGCCAGGTCACTAAATGGGTTTTTGGCTCCTTCAAGCCAGTGCCTCCATTCCTCCAGGGCAAGTTTGACAGCCAGCAGCTCCCGATTCCCGACGTCATAATTCCGCTCAGCAGGGGACAGCCGGTGGGTAAAGAAGGTGTAGGGATGGTCCTTGGCCGAGCACTGGGAGTGAGTATAGCCCTTACCCCGGAGTTGGAGGCATCGACCTCCACAACAAACTGTCTAGAGGGGTCAGGGTGAATGAGAACTACGGCCGAGGTGAAACGTTTCTTGAGCTCTGAGAAGGCCGCATCAGCCTCGGGGGTCGACGAGAAGGGCACAGCAGGAGATGTGAGTTGGGTGAGGGGTGCGGCCACTCGACTGTAGTCCCTGATGAACTGGGAGTAGAAGTTGGCAAAGCCAAGGAACTGTTGAAGCTGCTTCATGGACATGGGCCACTCTGCAACTGCCTGGATCTTTACGGGGTCTGGCCTCACCTGCCCAGTGTCTATAATGTACCCCAGAAAGGAGACTGAGCTGATGTGGAAGTCGTACTTTTCTGCCTTAATGAAGAGCTTGTTCTCTAAGAGCCTCTGAAGCGCCTGTCTGACATGCTCCTCGGGATTGCGGGATAAGACCGGGATGTCGTCCAGGTAGATGAAGATAGAGTGGTTTCGGAGATCTCGGAGCACATCATTAACCAGGGTCTGGAAGACGGCTGGGGCGTTGGTTCGACCGAACGGCATGTCTAAGTATTTGAAATGGACGAGAGGCGTATTGAAGGCTGTCTTCTACTCGTCCCCCTCCCGGATACGGACTAGATGGTAGGCCTTCCTGAGATCCAGTTTGGAGAAGATGATTGCCTCCTGGATGGATTCAAAGGCAGAATTGATCAAGGGCAAGGGATACTTATTCTTCACAGTGATGGAATTAAGACCTCAATAATCGATACAAGGTCGGAGGGAGCGATCTTTCTTGGCAACGAAGAAGAAACATGCCCTGACTGGGGATGAAGACAGACGGATAAAGATGGACAGATGATTCCAAAGTATCGTGGATGTACTTCTCCATGGCCTCACTCTCCGGACGAATTAAACAGGCGACTGGAGGACAAGGGGGCTCCGGGGAGGAGATCAATGGTGCAGTCATAGCGACGATGAGTAGAAAGAGAAAATTTAAAATGGCACAGGTCATGGTAAACTGTGGGGATGGCCGACAGGTCAGAGGTTTCAGTGGTAATAGGAGGAACAGCTGCCTCGGTAGGAGCAAGGGCAGACTGCAGGCACGAGGTGTGACAAAGTGCTCCAACTGACAATTTTGCTAGGACCTGTCTATGTGTAACCCAAGACCATGGGGGATTGGGGTGAAGAAAGTAGATGGAATCGATGTACTCACGGTGCTTGCCAGAGAGGTCAAGGTGCAGAGATTGGTGCTGTGGGTGACATGGGCGAGGAGCTTGCCGTTGAGAGCCAGGGCTTCCAGGGGGACCAGCAAAGGTTCACTGGTGATGCCGGCAAGATTAATGAAGAAAACCTTCATCGGCTCTGGAGTCCACGAAGGCCATCAGTGGCAGTGACTGTTGGTTCCAGCAAAGCATCGCCTCCAGCTGCATCCGGGAAGAGGTAATTGGGCTCACCAGAACCCCCACAGTTACTGATGAGCCACCCATTTTGGCCGACAGAGACGGGAGGCAAGGAAGCGGCCGGTTTGACCGCAGAAGATACACTCCCCAGCGTCCATTCTTCGGCAACGTTCAGTGGGGGAGAGGCGGGCCCGACCCAGCTGCATGGGTACCTCTCCCAGGAAAATGGGAACGCTGGAGCTGGAAAGAGCACTGGAGACTGAGGAGGAAACTGGAACTGCCCTCGTGACCATAGCGACTCCATCAAGTCCCAGAGAATCTGGTCGCGTTGACCCACTAGGACGCCTTGATTGGTGCCTGACGAAGATGGTCCCTGTCTGCTGGGTCCATGCTGGCCAGATTGTTCTGCTATGAACATGGATGGGACCAAAATGCAAGACACGGACTTAGAGCACATAAAATGAACAGAGTTTATTTTAAGGTGGGATCTCGGCGTGGACACAGAGCAGGGAGAAAGGGATTCAGGCGCAGTGGAAGGTAAGATGGGTAGCAGGCAGGACGGCGGGAGGGAAGATCCTGTCTGGTCTGTCCTAACAAAGGTTAGGGAGGACCAGACAGGACATGAGAAATCACTGATACTTGAAACTAGTTTGGCGAGCGTGTAGTACCACAAAGGTGAAACAACAATCTGGGTGAGGAATGGCTGACGAGCCAGGGTTTATATGCGGAGGCGGTGATGAGGTGCCGATTCCCTGCAGATGTGTCCGTGGGGCCGGGGCCTGGGAGAGCGGAGATGGGAGCCACGTCCACGCCACACATACAGACACAAAGACAAACAGGGGAAGACAGGAGTTACAAGGTAAGGGGGAAAATGCACAGAAACACGAGGAACACTGTACAGATGTACTGTACACTTTTCACTTGTTCCACAAATGTTGCAACATGTCCATACTAAACATACGTAACACGTTTCCATACTAAATAGTGTGCTAGTAGTATGCCATTACCCCAATACCCCACCAAATGCTCCGAATGCCCCCCCATGGATTAGAAAGCACTCCAGCAAGCGAATGCCTTTACAGGAAAGCAAATTCTTAAATATAACTTATTGGGTTTTATCATTTCACTCCTGCAATTTTATATTTTTAATTTAATTTTATCCCCCGATGTTTTATGATCGCTGTCTTGTTTTTATTTGTTTCATTTTTATCTGCTGTTGTTTTATCTGTATTGTTTTTTTTAATCTGTGCTGTTATTATCTGGGGTTTTTTTTCTGTGAAGCAATTTGTAACCTAAGTGCTATATAAATTAAGTTTATTATTATTAGTAGTAGTAGTATTTTTAGTGATCTTTCGCGAATCAAACAAGTTTTAGATTGATGGATTGATGGATAGATGGATAGATATATTAACCCCAGGAGGGAAATTGCAGTTTCTCAACAGCTCAGATCAATACTGTAGCAAAATATTAACAAAGCAATAACAATAAAACTGATGATGAAGAAATCAAATATAAAAACGAAAAAAGTCCAGAAATTAAATATACTGTCAGATACAATAACTGAAATAAACAGTGAGGCAGAAAGACAAACTTAAGATAGAAATGACACTAAATACAAGCTTTAAACTAATTGTTGACCTTGAAGCAGACATGTGACAGTAAAAACCGGACTGAAAGCCAGTGATACAAGCTCTGAACTAAGCACGTTGGAGCGTGTTTTCATCCAAAGACGTATTTTTCCTTAATTTCCAGCTTGGGTTTGGTGCTTCAGTACTCAAACGGGATGCAAAGCCCTCGTGGTGGAGCATCGCTCCTCAAAGGCCATGTGGACAAGGGCTTCTCTTAACATGCATTATTTCTCCAATCAATACCCGCACGTCCAAAGTAAGTCGTGCTCCCGAAGAAGACAAATTTCATTATCAATCCATGCAGGTAATGGTCTCATTAATTCACTGTTGATTCATTTTCTGCTGAGTGGATATTAACCTTTTGCCAGTAAACATTAATTATCTGCAGAAGATGTGTGGTGGACGTTCGAACGTTAGAGGTCTCTTAAAAAACAAACCCATTTATCCACACACTCCTACAACCTTGAGGACCTTGAGAATTAGGGATTTTTTTTTCTTTGCTAACCCAAGCACACTCTGGGTCCGGTGGGGGGGTCGGGGTCTGCTTTCTGATTTCTGCACTGTGGCGATTCTTTTTGTCTGTGTGAAAAATACCAAATAATAAGCTGACGGCAACTGGATATTTAGCTTTTAATGTTAAGATCTATCAGTTATCTACAATTTAGATAAGTGGCGTTGACTTTGTGCAGTTGGTTCACTCGTTATAAAAGTTGTCCTGGAGTTATCCAAGTTGATGTTGGCCCCGGGGAGAACTCTGGTGAGAGACAATGAAATGTGAGACTTTGGGAACAATCTGGAGGCTTTCTTAATTCTCTTAATTCACTCAAAGTGAAGCTTTGCACCAAAAGTGTTGACGTATCTGCATTGTGTTTCTCCCCAAGTCCTGCGCCTACTTTGAACACGTACGATTAAATCCATCAGACAATGAGGGATATTGAGGTCACCGGCGGCGTCGTTTCTAAACGCTGCCAATTCATACAAGAGGGATTTATGAAAAAACAAATTTGCAATTCTACAGAAACTTTTCAGTGGTAAAAACAATACTCCTATGAAATGCTCTTTACAGTGTTGGGAAATCTATCTATCTGTCTATCTATCTGTCTTTCTATCTCAAAATTGAAAGTGTAGTACTTGATCTACCAATCATTAAAGGTCCAATATGTAATTTCTGCCATTGGGGGTCTCTCAATCGAAACAATAACAAACAAGATGGAGTCTGATCACGTCAGAAGCAGCGTGGGATCATAGGAGTTGTAGCCTTCATTTGTCACGCGAGCGCTTTACGGCGACTGCTTCTGCGACAGACAGCGCAGCAAATGGCGATAAATAACCGTGCTCCACCAAACTGCAGTTAGTAGAGTAATAGTAGAGCAATGCAAACAATAGTGGAGTAGAAACAAAACAAAAGTAGTTATGTGGAGTCCTCTGACATAACCTCCGGTGCTGCCCCGGAAGTTGTAGCAGTAGAGGGGATATGACGCCATGACAGGCGACCTAATGAAACGGTCCCTTACTGTCATTAAAATTAGGGATTTCTCCGGGTTGGAAAACAGTTGGAAATATTTGGGATAATGTAAAGTACACAACTCAACAAAATACATGACATAGGTCGAGTCGTTTTTAGAAATTTGAATGCGGAAAAGTTACATATTGTACCTTTAATCAGGTTCGACTCATTCTTGAGATTCGGTTCTTGATGAGTCACTCAATTAAAAGAGTCGTTAAATTTTCCAACGTTCGGTTCGGTTGGTTGAGTTGGTGTAACGCGCGGGGAGCGAGGGAGGACTTCCTGAACGCCGCCAGTCAGCGAGTTGTGAATTCAGTTCTCACAGGAATCGTTTAATTCTCTCAAAATTATTTATTTTGGTGGAATGCAACGTTTGAATCCGTCACATTCAATGAGAATTAAACCAAATGCCTCGGCCTAATTATTTTCAGTTTGCTATTCTCTCACTCTCTCGCTCTTTTTCTCTCTGTCTCGCTCGCCCGCTCAATGAATCAACACTCAAGACGTTTGTTTGGACAAGTTGCTCTTTTCAGTCAGTGTCTGGGTGTCTGGCTACAGCTACCGAGTCGCGAATGGAACAAATATTCCTGGTGGTTCTACATCACGAACACGCCGGAAAAGGGCCGGTCTGTCCGGGTGTCATGTTTCCGTTTTAATTATTAATATTATTATTATTATTATTATTATTTTAATTCTTATATTTTTACGTCCGGAACTTCAACAGGCGTCACATCGCGTCGGAAAAGGGGCGAAATCAGCGCGTCTACCCGGGTGTTTCCACCGCTGCCGATCGGAGCTGGAGCCGATAAAAACCTGTGACTAGTGCAGAGTCATTGGTCCCGGGAATGAATGCCGATTGTACCCTTTCCCACTGAAGCCAAAAGCAGGATGTTAGCAGGGTTTTTGTGCAGTGGAAAAGGGGTATAACCAATACACCTTTATGTGGTGGAAATAGTACATTTAATGATATTTGATATTCTGTTCTTTCACCTGCACGCTATGCAGTTTAAGTTGTGAAGACATAATATCTATAGAGATACAAAATACATAGAGAAGTTGAACTGAAAAAGAACTGAATATGTTTCCTGATTCAATTAAGGTTTTTAATCGTTCTAATCAAATCAATATTCGGTCGTTTCTCTGTATTTGCCGGCTTTCGAGGTCAATCTGAGGGAAATTTTCAACTTTGATAAAAGATGGATGACATCAGAGTGACTGATATCATAGGAGTTTGACCCTTTTGTGGTTTTGCGTATATTATTCATCCAATCATCCATTTTCGAACCCACTTATCCTGGTCGGGGTCGCGGTGGCATCAGGGCCGACGGAGCGGGGGGCATCCTTACAAGACGCCAGAACCACCTCAACGGACTCCTCTCCACGTGGAGGAGCAGCGGCTGTACTGCGAGGTCCTCCCGGATCACGGAGCTTTATCCTGGAAACTGCTGTAGGCGTTTATTGTAAAACCTGGCGCTAGGACACCCGCAGCAGAGTGATTTCGAGAGTGACGGTAATTAAGCTCATC
>OMKR01096338.1:0-16647 GCA_900302355.1 Cyttopsis rosea
GTGAAATGTTTCCCTAAATTTCCCAAGGCGAAGAGCGCCCTGGCGCACGCCGCACAGTCGGCGCGGCACGACTGCGAGCTGCTGCGGGAGCAGTACGAGGAGGAGCAGGAGGCCAAGGCCGAGCTGCAGCGCTGCATGTCCAAGGCCAACGCCGAGGTGGCGCAGTGGAGAACCAAGTACGAGACCGACGCCATCCAGAGGACCGAGGAGCTGGAGGAGGCCAAGTAAGAGGGATGCACCACGTTACCTAATATAATAGTCACCCAGCAGGTAGTAAACCTACCTCCTGCTCAATAGTGGCATTAACAGCTGGATCCCTGCTCAAGATAATAATTTCACATCAAACCGACAAACATGGCCAAAATTCTAAATAAACCTTAGTCATCTCGAACTGACTCCTGCTAGGATAGTCGACTTTGACTCGCACAGTTCTGGTGGCAATCTTGACTTGATATCTTCAGTCTCTACACTGTAAACTGTAATTTTTCAAGTCATATTAAATGTATTCCCTACCAGGAAGAAGCTTGCGCTGCGTCTCCAGGATGCAGAGGAAGCCGTGGAGGCCGTTAACTCCAAGTGCTCCTCCCTGGAGAAGACCAAGCAGAGGCTCCAGGGAGAGGTGGAGGACCTCATCATGGACGTGGAGAGGTCCAACTCTGCCGCCTCAGCCTTGGACAAGAAGCAGAGGAATTTTGATAAGGTGACGACTCGCCCGCCTTTACAGCGTCTCTGTTTTCTATCAAATGTACAGTATGTTCCTGCGTTAGAGGCTTTGTAAAGACTCCAAAAGCATTTTGATGTCAACGCTGATTCTCTAGGTTCTGGCCGAGTGGAAGCAGAAATACGAAGAGAGCCAGGCAGAGCTGGAGTCGGCCTTGAAAGAGGTGCGTTCCATGGGCACTGAGGACTTCAAGATGAAGAACGCCTATGAGGAATGCCTGGAACTTCTAGAGACCCTCAAACGTGAAAACAAAAACCTGCAACGTATGTCACCGAATCCCTTTTATGGAGTTAACACTTTGCATGTCCATTGGTATTATCGCAAGACTCTGACTTCTAACTCGTGGCATTTTACTATTTTCAGAGGAAATAATAGATCTCACTGAGCAGCTTGGAGAGACCGGCAAAACCATGCATGAACTGGAGAAATCCAAGAAACAGGCAGAACAGGAGAAAGTCGAGGCCCAGATTGCACTGGAGGAGGCAGAAGTAATTACTACTCCAGTTTAGCAAAGTACGTCTCAAGTAACAACTGGACCTCCCTCGTCTCATTTGTGACTTCAATTCAATTTTGCTTTCCAGGCCTCCTTGGAGCACGAGGAGTCCAAGATCCTGCGCGTTCAACTGGAGCTGAACCAGGTGAAGTCGGAGGTGGACAAGAAGCTCTCGGAGAAGGACGAGGAGATCGACCAGCTGAAGAGGAACAGCCAGAGGATGATCGACTCCATGCAGAGCACGCTGGATGCCGAGGTCAGGAGCAGGAACGACGCCCTGAGAGTCAAGAAGAAGATGGAAGGCGACCTGAACGAGATGGAGATCCAGCTGAGCCACGCCAACAGGCAGGCCGCCGAGGCCCAGAAGCAGCTGAAGAACATACAGATTCAGCTTAAAGTAAGCGACCTGTTCATAAAACAGTTACGGAATCAACGAATTATCCGGAATGGCGCCCCACATGTTTCGCCTTCTCCAGGAAGTCCAGATCCACCTTGAGGACGCCGTGAGGAACAGCGACGACACGAAGGAGCAGGCGGCCATGTCCGAGCGCAGGAGCAACCTGATCCAGACCGAGATGGAGGAGATCCGAGGAGCGCTGGAGCAGACGGAGAGGAGCCGCAAGGTCGCTGAGCAGGAGCTTCTGGACGCCAGCGAGAGAGTTCAGCTCCTCCACTCGCAGGTTCGACCCGATATCTGCTCCGTCTCGCTGTCAAATTCCCATATATGATTCTTTTTTTTTTTTGGTTCTGTTTTTTTAGCTGGCACTTTTCACGAAACAGCCATTCAATGTATTTGTGTTATGTACTGTACGTGCTCCTCTATATGCTGTTTCCATTGTTGGTGGCAGGGTCCACCTTTCCCGGCAAGAATGCAAAACCGGGACACATGTAGTGGTGGTGAATTTGATAAAACAGCCGTAGCCAGGAAAAACATGTTGCGGTTGGAATTCTGGGACTTGCAGTGTAATCCACCCAACACAGACAATTTTATGGATTACCACTTTAATGTTTACTACAGAAAATAAATGAATACAATTACTTTGTCCTCATATTTCAAGAGAAATAAAACAATAAATGTAATGATTTCCAGACAGGTTGATGCTTGTACCGTGTCTCCTGCAGAACACCAGTTTGATCAACAGCAGGAAGAAGCTGGAGGCCGATCTGACGAATATTCAGAGTGAGATGGAGGACAGCATCCAAGAGGCCAGGAACGCTGAGGAGAAGGCCAAGAAGGCAATCACCGATGTAAGAGCTTTCGTTGGCTTTTACATTGATTAATGCAATGATAATGATGACTATCAGCTATGAAGCGCCACTTCAATTTAGTTAGGGGTTGCCAGGTTTGACCTACGATGCCTCGTGCGGCACAAGAACATTACCATCAACAAAACTCAGCTGACCGAACTGGCAACCCTACAAAAAAAAAGACCTGCAGGTGAAGATTATAAAAAATGGAATAAACCATTACTCCTGTTGCTCTCCCAGGCGGCCATGATGGCCGAGGAGCTGAAGAAGGAGCAGGACACCAGCGCTCACCTGGAGAGGATGAAGAAGAACCTGGAGGTCACGGTGAAGGACCTGCAGCACCGCTTGGACGAGGCTGAGAACCTGGCCATGAAGGGTGGAAAGAAACAGCTCCAGAAGCTGGAGGCGAGGGTACGGTTTCCATTAAAACCGACAAAGTGAGGCAGGGGGCCAAAATTTTGGACCACCAGAGAATTTACTGGAGGGGGAAAAAGGTTAATGATACCTTTTCTTTGACAGTTTGAAGAACCTAAAATGTTAGAACGTAGAGGAAATCATATATGTGTCTCCTATTATGCGGGAATTTAATAAATCATATGCCAGACGTCGGTATTGGGACATATTTTGGGACGCAATAACCCTTTATTTTGTACGTTTAGTTCTTTGCTGCGCTGAAATAAAAGTTTGACATTGGTTCTTTTTATTACTAAAAACATCCATCTTTAAATATGAATGGTCTAGAAGAAGAAAAACATTTTGGGATCCAACTACCATTGATTTTCCTGTAGGTCCGAGAGCTGGAGATTGAGGTTGAAGCGGAACAAAGACACGGATCCGATGCCGTGAAAGGAGTGCGGAAATTTGAGCGCCGCATCAAGGAGCTCACCTACCAGGTATGTCCTGCAGAGATAACTTATTTAAGGGAGCTTACGGGTTGGAAGCTTGAAGCTTCAGTGAAACACAATGCACGACGTATGGCAACTTCCCATTTCTGCTGTGAAGAGACTGGGAATTGATCAATGAAGGCATTTGGCTGCCAATTCATTGATTATATCTTAAATTGTAAGAGGTATTCATTTTTGGCAGAAACATATTCTTTCCATTGGCTGCATACAATAATTGCTGGTGGTAAATTTGGTGGCATATTGTATGTCTGTTCACCCTGGGGACTATACCTGTACTACATACAGTAACCCTTTCAAATTGATCAGTGTCCTTCTAACCTCTATTAATGTCTATATTGATTAATACAAAACCAATTATCCATATGGTCAAGAACTCCAGGCTATAGTGTCCAAATTCCGGTTTTCCCCTTGAATCAAGCACTTTTATGGCAAAACCCCTGCCTGTATCTGAGCTCCTTCCAAGTTTCTGGGCATCCCTCCTTCATTGGTCAGCGATGCTTTGCCTCCTCCCACAACTTCTCTGTACCAATCTCTGGGAAATTTTGAACTCGAACGACAATTTCACATAGCTCAACCTTGAGATATACACTTGTTTTTGTCATGTTTGTGGAAACCAGTCTGAGGAGGATAAGAAGAACATGATGCGGCTGCAGGAGCTGGTGGACAAACTGCAGCTGAAGGCCAAGCTGTACAAGAGGCAGGCGGAGGAGGCTGTGAGTGCATTCATTCCTGAACTGAGAGTGCTTTGATGGAATTCAGCCCTTCGACCCCCTGGGTAACCCTTGTTATCCGCCCTGAGCAGGAGGAGCAGGCCAACACCCACCTGACCAAGCTGAGGAAAGTGCAGCACGAGCTGGAGGAGGCCGAGGAGCGGGCCGACATCGCCGAGTCCCAGGTCAACAAGATGAGGGTCAAGAGCCGGGACATAGGCAAGGTCAGGACGCTTTTTCATATCGAGGACCCTCAATTTGATACGCATTTGATAAGATTTAGTCTCTGGGACCCCAATCTGAGAAGATTTTTATTATATGATTGAACCTAAACTTCTTTACCTGTAACAGTGAAAGTAGGATCAAAATGGTCATTATTGTGCATACATTATTGACCCTCTGGAACCCCTTGAAGGTCCCCCTGGGGGTCCCCAGACCCCCTGTTAAGAACCACTGGTCAAAAGGCTGTATGCGGGGCTTAAATTGGGGTGGACATGAATGGGTTGAAGAGGTTTGCTGCAAATTTAAATTAGGGTCCCGCCACCTCCCAAATCCCAATTTAACCCCTCGTTGTATCAGCTGCATCTGTTTTTCAGCTTCAAACCACAAAACGTGTGGAATGCTTGGACTGGGATTTGCAGTAGCTGTGTGTGTAATTATACTGATACGACCATTTAAAGAACTACAATCTAATACCGGCTGCTAATCTTTGCTTTGTCTGTATCACTCATATTTATATAATATTTCATATTTTTCAGGGAAAAGACAGCGGGGAGTAGTTTTCCTTTGGCGGATGAAAAAGGAAGAAGCATGAAGTAGAATGCAACATACTCTTAACTAAAATATCTATTCCTTGTTATGCAGACTGAAACGCTGTGGAGAAATGAGGGCGGTACGTGGCTTTTATTTTGAAATTGTTTGGTAGTGGTTGTATGTTGCTATAAATCAATAAAACAAAAAAGAGCGCCTTTTGTTGCTTGATTTATTTAAAATGATGTTTTTTCCAGAGTAATTTCAAGATGCGCCAGGGAATTAATTTCAAATTAATTCGAGATGACATTGCATGAAAACCGACGTTCATTTATGGTTTTGTTTATATCAGACATGTTAGCGTTCCCATTCCACACGGTAAATGGAATTTAAGAACCTTGTCGAATCTGACATGTATTACATCACAATGCTCTGTGAGGCGTGTTTTGGTTTATCGTTATGAGTCAACATGATGAATAGGAATAATATCCTTATAATTAAATCATGCCACACGTGAGCAGTTATATCATCATGATGCCATTACAGCTTTAACACGCAAATATTCTGCATCCAGGTGTTGAAGGAGGTTCTGCTCCTGCTACTCTCCTTGTCCCTCTTGTACCTAAAAATAAGCAGAAAAATTATTTGATCAAGCACATTTGGAATTATTACAATGACAACAGGACAGTGTTGTTGAGTTGTGGCATTATTTTTAAATATCAAGACTTTCATGTAATTGATGTATTAATTCAACAGGGGAAAGGATTTAATCACTGACTAGAATCTTATTTTGTACTTTTAGTTCCCTTTTAATTATACTTGAGAGAACCTACTTAAGAAGCAATATAATTTTTGTTTTGATCGCAAATTGCGACCGCCCATGCCATCTCTGGCGACCCCCTTTGTGGGGCCTAGCACCCCAGGTTGGGAACCCTTTTGCTTTAGAAGACGGATGGTTACTGTTTATCACAACAGTACGGAGGTCATTTCAAGTCTGTGATTCAAGTATTTTTATATATCGTAGCGTTTGAAATGGTAGGTGGTATCGTTTATAGTTGTTGTTGTGGATACCTAAGCATTACCTCCTGTATTATTTGGTGGTTTTCGGGATGATATACATGGACTAGTGGGTACCTTAGTGCCTATCTCGCGGCTCTTGGCCCTCATCTTGTTGGCCTGGGACTCGGCGATGTCGGCCCGCTCCTCGGCCTCCTCCAGCTCGTGCTGGGCCTTCCTGAAGCGAGCCATGTGCACGTTGGACTGCTCCTCCTGGAAGAACACCCCAAAAAAACATCCCATATTAATAAAGAAATTCAGATTGACCACTTAGTTCATATCTGTCATTTAGCCTTGTGTCTAGCTCTGCAGTATTGTTCTTTTTGGTGAGTCAGTAAGAGGTTCTTTCAGTTGCAAGTTCAAGTAAAATAATTTCAATTTCCAAAATTTCTTTTAAATTAAAAATTCTAATTTCAAAGACTTTTAAGGGAAAAGGGTTGAATTTCTCTGCCTTGGTACAGATAAGTAAAATTTTGTCAAATAGTAACTGACAAATTGTATATAATATATTTTGTCAATTAATTGCAAGTAAAATAATTTAACACTTAAATTTCCTCAGATTTTGGAGAAAAGGTTTAATTTAACAGTAACCAAACAGTTACCAAAAAAATCTAATTTGAGAAATTTGATTTATATCCTGCCTTGTTAACAAGATAGTGAAACTTAATTCTCAAATGCTAATTCACCAATATACTATTTCATATATTAATTAATGTAAAACAACTAAAATAAATCTATGCATATCAAACTAAATTCATATGCATTACTAAACCTTTTACCACCATTAGCATTATTTTTTCAACTGGTTTCAAAAGGAAAAAGAAAATATACAGAATAACAGAATAAAGGGATCGGGGAGGTCTCATGATAACGATCCTGTGCTGCTGTTCTGCGTGTGTGTGCATTGCGGGCGGCGGCGTTACAGTGTTAATAAGAAATCACTCACAGCCTCTTCAGCTTGTCTCTTGTACGCTTTCACTTTGATCTGCAGCTTATCCACCAAATCCTGGAGTCGGGCGTTGTTTTTCTTGTCCTCCTCAGACTGAGACAAACAGACAAATTAATCGCAGTCAAGTGGTTTAATTCTCGGCTCTTGATCATAAATTACCTATGCAGCTGAGTACACAAATTATCGTTGTGGCGTTGTTGGCTGTTAAATGCCTGCAGCATAAGAAAGGATCGTTTCTTCTCAAAGGCGGAGCTTAAAGGACATGTTATGTATTTTTATTTACTTATTAAAATGTTGGTTCCCATCATAGAGTTTAACTATAACTATAACTAACTATAACTATTCATCGCACAACCTCACTGAACCGCTTTGCAATTGAGAAACGTACCACTCTGCTGCAACTCCTCACTGCGCTTACATTCATTTCAATGGGGCAAACGTTTAAAGCTCAGCAAAAAGCTCACGATAGTCAGACGTTATACGTTATACCAGGAAAATAAAATTCAGGGTGTTATTGACTCTTTATTGACGCACTTTTACAAATCAGCTCTTTTGGTTACATCCGTGCGGATGTAAGAGACTAGAAACAGGAAGTTGCACAGCTTCATTTTTTCACCTCAAGTGTGAAGAAAAACGAGCCAACTTTGGATGTACCGGCAGCAATTGCCAAAAAAAAAAAAAAAGTAGCTTGAAATCAAATAGGACTTTGCTGAGATGAGGTCTTGTTCACCGGCTGCGATCTGACCTGGTAGGTGAGCTCCTTTATCTTCCGCTCATATTTTCGGACTCCTTTGATGGCATCGGCGCCACGTTTCTGTTCGCCTTCCACCTCGTTCTCCAGCTCACGGACCTGGGTAGAATTCACATTTTTATTTGTTTGTTTATTAGTTTGAGTTTGAGTATTTGTATTGAGGATTGAAAAATCCTGGCCTTACATTCCAAATTTTGATATCTAAATTATAACTGCATGTATAACTAAATGTCTATACGTACCCTCGCCTCCAGCTTCTGGAGCTGCTTCTTTCCACCCTTCATGGCCAGGTTCTCAGCCTCGTCCAAGCGGTGCTGCAGGTCCTTCACCGTGAGCTCCAGGTTCTTCTTCATCCTCTCCAGGTGAGCACTGGTGTCCTGCTCCTTCTTCAGCTCCTCGGCCATCATGGCCGCCTGGGAGAGCAACAGGAGCGATTTACATCATGAAAATATGACATCGTAAAGGTCACAAATCATTTGATTCCATTTTATAAATTAAATTTTTTTTTTATTCCAGCACAACTCATGAGTTGTATTGTTTTGAAAGGACTCCAATGGGCATTTGTCTTTGTGAAAACAAATCCCAATATGATATGATAAATACGATTTATCCCCAGATGTAAAGCAGATACTGTAGAGAAGCCAATCCAGAAGCCAATTGAAGATAATCTTTGTATTCACATATTTCGTAGACTTTGTGGAATTCCATAAAATTAATCAAATTGGAAAGAGATGGGACCTTTAATAGACCCTTTAATGGATGGGACCTTCAAAATAAAAGCACCGCAAGAAGCCTTACGTCGGTGATTGCTTTCTTGGCCTTCTCCTCTGCGTTCCTGGCCTCCTGCACAGCGTCTTCTATCTCACTTTGGAAATGAGTCACATCGCCGTCCAGCTTCTTCTTGGTGTTCAGAAGACTAGTGTTCTGGGGGGGAAGAACGGAGCAGATGCACAATGTTAGTGATGCGATAGCAGCAAACTGGAAATTCGATTTGTCAGAAAACTGGGCTCTCACCTGGGAATGGAGGAGTCCCACCCGCTCGCCGGCGTCGATCAGCTCCTGCTCGGCGATCTTGCGTCCGCGCTCGGTCTGCTCCAGGGCGGCTCGGAGCTCCTCGATCTCGGCCTGCATCAGGGTGGTCCTGCGCTCCATCATGCCCACCTGCTCCTTCATGTCGTCCTGCCCTCGCACCGCGTCGTCCAGGTGGATCTGGGCGTCCTGAAATCGCAACGACTCTCTGTCAAGACATGTTTTTATTTATTTATTTATTTTTAATCTTTTTTTTTTTACCATCGATGGCTATTTGTAGGCCTTTTTTAAAACATAGATCAACCACAACAGTTTCCATTAAACTCTGGTTTTGTGGGCGTGAGCCTTCTTGTTTCATTTTATTTCCATTAAATGTGATTAATTATCCATAATGTGTTTCCATAATCATGGTGTAGACATGTTACTGAATGAGAAGCAGCTCGGCTACAGAACTTCCAGAAACTCAAACCTAATCATGAGATGGGACAAAGTTTTGGATCTCGGAACCAAATCAATGTCCTCGATAGATCCTTCATGTAATAGAAACATACGTTGCACCGTGCACACGCCTTCAAACCGTGCCAAGTCAAAAAGTGCCTCTAGTGTGGATGAGATATTAATGTCCACCCATGTCACTCATGTGGCATGTCAATATACTGTATGCTTCACAGGACTGTGACCTGCACCTTGAACTGTCCTTGGACAATCCTCAGCTGCTTCTGGGCCTCGGCGGCCTGCCTGTTGGCGTGGCTCAGCTGGATCTCCATCTCGTTCAGGTCGCCTTCCATCTTCTTCTTGACTCTCAGGGCGTCGTTCCTGCTCCTGACCTCGGCGTCCAGCGTGCTCTGCATGGAATCGATCATCCTCTGGCTGTTCCTCTTCAGCTGGTCGATCTCCTCGTCCTTCTCCGCCACCTTGCGGTCCACCTCGGCCTTCACCTGGTAGAGCTCCATCTGCACGCGGAGGATCTTGGACTCCTCGTGCTCCAACGAGGCCTTCAGACGGGACATGATGTTTGTTATTTGTCAATGTAAGTCACCACAGAGTGTAGTATCTGCATTGTATCTATACTCTAGATTAGAAAGCATACGTACTGATTTTGTCTGACTATTATTTTAGGTTGGTAAAAGGAAATACGCATCCCCGGCAAAGGAGCTCTTTAATGGTTATGACTGCTGTTGATGTCCTTATTTTTAGTTTAGTCCGTTTTACCTCAGCTTCTTCCAGTGCAGTTTGCATATCGCCTTTCTCTGTCTCCACCTGCTTCTTAAACCTTTCCAGCTCATGGACGATCTTTCCGCTTTCTCCAAGATGTTCAGTCAGGTCTGAGATCTCCTCTGAGAATGGAAGGTTTCAGGGGTTAGGGAAGCAGAGAGATTGTCTTTAGGCTTTAAATTAAGGAAAAGTTATTGTTTCACACAAGTAATAGACTCACGCTGCAGGTTTTTATTCTCCCTTTTGAGAGTTTCCAGATGATCCAGGGCCTCCTCGTATGAGTTTTTCAATTTGAATAGCTCATTGCTCAGAGCACGAGTCTCTTTCTGAGCACCCTCGAGCTCCGACTGAGATTCCTCATACTTTTGCTTCCAGTCACCTAGAATCTAAACCAGCTCGATCATTAGCCAGTGAGAACATACCATTGAAAAGCAAACAGATGGACCTGTACATTGGGGTTGAATTAAAATACCTTGTCAAAGTTCCTCTGTTTTTTATCAAGGTTGGAAGCAATGCAATTGGACCTCTCTACATCCACCATGAGATCCTCCATCTCGCTGTGAAGTCGCTGCTTAGTTTTTTCCAGGGACGCACATTTGGAGTTCACTGCCTCAATTTGATCCTCAGCCTCTTGGAGACGTTGAGCGAGCTTTTTCCTGTAGAATTGTGAATCAATTAGAACTACTAGGGTTTTATAGCCAGGTGGCAGTATGAAGCTTGCGAATATGGCCAGCACTTACTTGGCCTCCTCAAGCTCCTCTGTCCTCTGGATGGCGTCGGTCTCGTACTTGTTCCTCCAGAGAGCCACCTCAGTGTTGGCCTTGGACAAGTTGCGCTGAAGCTCAGCCTTGGCCTCCTGCTCCTCTTCAAACTGCTCACGGAGGAGGTCGCAGTCGTGGCGGGCCGACTGCAAGCTGTGAGCCAGGGCATTCTTAGCCTACAAAGAGGAAACCGGCATGGAGGATGACTACAGTAGAATAGCTTATCATCTGGAAATTTGTCATATGTGCACATATGACGTTGCGCTACCTTTGACTCCTCCTCAATGTGCCGTTTCAGCTCATCGATTTGGGTCGTGAAGCTCTGCTTTCCTCGTGTCAGTTGGGAGATAAGGCTTTCCCGTTCTTCCAATTGTCGGGCAAATTCAGCTTAGAAAATAAAAACAGGACAGAACAGATGATTTATATTAAAAACAACTCATGTCTGTACATTTGTAAATAGTGGCGATGGCCGACATTAGAACAGGACTACCATTCTCAGTTTGCAGACGGGCCCTCTGATTGTTAAGATCAGTGATCTGACGTATGTTCTCCTCGTTTTTGATCTTCAACTCGATGAGCTGGTCTTCAATTGAGCGACACATCTTCTCAAGGTTGACCTTTAAAAGTGATTTCAGATAATTAAAAATACAATTTGAGTTTAAGTCAGTAATTCTGGCCTCCTGCATACAAAGATATCTCTGATTTGAATACCTTAGTCTTTGCCACTGCTTCCATGTTGCCGGTCAAGTCATCGATCTCCATCTTTAATTCGCTCTTTTCCTTCTCCAGCTTTTGCTTGACTCTCTGGAGGTTGTCGATCTGCTCTCCCAGCTCCGTCATGCCGTCCGCCTGCTTCTTGCGCAGCGCGGCGGCCGTGGTCTCGTGGTGCAGCGTCGATTCCTCCAGGTCGCGTCGCAGTTTGAGGAACTCGGCCTCGCGCTTCTTGTTCATCTCCACCTGGACGGCGGTGGCTCCTCCGGCCTCCTCCAGACGCTCGCTGATCTCCTCCAGCTCCCTGGACAGGTCAGATCTTTGCTTCTCTATCTTGGCTCGCATGGCACGTTCGGCCTCGACCTCTTCTTCAAGTTCCTCAATGCGGGCCTGGAAAACAAATCATTTGACTCGTTCAGGTCTGTTTTATTTGAATGGCCCTTTGAATGAAATGGTTGATGTTGTAAACTTCAGTTGTATATTAATTCTTGCTTTTCGTTACATGCAGTTCCTTCATCTTCTTTTGGAACTGGTTGTTCATCGCTTGCTCGTCTGCAATTTTGCTGAGTAGCTGATTGTTTTCAAATTCTTTTCTGCAAAGCAAACACAATAAATTAATACAACAACAATAAACTACTTTTACTTACTGACTTAAATCAAAAATCAGTATGTGACCTTACTTCTTGATTTTCTCCTCAGACTGCTGCTTGTCATTTTCCAAATCCATTATGGACTCCTGAGCAAGTTTCAGATCCCCCTCAAGCTTCCGTTTGACCCTTTCAAGGTCCATACGGATCTTCTTTTCTTGCTCCAAGGAACCCTCAAGCTTAAACACATTGTAGCAGTGCAAAATGTATTATTCTTTATGTATTGTGAATAAAACCCATAAACTGAATTTCAGTGGAAAACCTACATCATCCACTTGTTGTTCAAGCTTGGATTTTGCTTTGGTCAGAGAATTGACTTTGTCCTCCTCTGCTTGGAGGTCATCAAGGGTCTGCTGGTGGGCCTCTTGGAGGGCTTTCTTCTCCTTGGTCAGTTTGGTAATGCTCTCGTCTTGAGCAGTCATTTCCTCCGTTAGGTTTTTAACCTGCATTATACATTTGGTAAGTTAGACCAATTCTCATGTAATAGTAAACACAACAAGAGAAAAACAATTAAAGCTTGTGGGCTCATTATAATCTGTAGGTAATCGAGGAGAGACGCCTTAAAGGCGTTAAAAACCTTGTTTTCCGTAGCATGTTTCTCTTTCTCTACTTTGGCCAAGGTCATCTCCAGATCGTCAATGTCTTTCTTGAGCTCAGAGCATTCGTCTTCCAACTTTCGCTTTTTGGCCGTCATCTCAGAGTTGATTTCCTCTTCGTCGTCCAGCCTTTCGGTCACCTCTTTGAGTTTGGCCTCGAGCTGGATTTTGCTTTTGATCAAGCCCTCACATCTCTCCTCGGCATCGCAAAGATTTTCTGAATCCTATGAAAGTAAGACAGAGCAAATGACAGAATTATCTTACCAGCTACAACCCGTGTAATGAAAGGCTAAACTATGTAAAAAATACTTGATAAATGGCTTTAAGCTCCAGTGAAACTCACAGCTTGCACTTGCAGCATGAGATTGTTTGATTCCTGCACCAGAGAAACCATTTTCTCCTCAAGCTCTTTTCTCTTGGCCTCTGCTTTGGCCAGATCCTCCTTGCATTTAATGAAGTCCTCCTTCATGATTGCCATCTCCTTCTCGGTCTCTGCGCTCTTCAGAAGTGGCTTTATCTTAAAGTACAGCTTCATCCATGGCCAGTGTTTCACGTTCATGAATGAACGTAGGTTGTATTGCAGAATGTAAATGCAATCTCTGTAAAAAACAATGATTTCTGGTCCAAATGTTCTACTTACATAATACTAAATACTTAATAATATACTTAATAATACTTAATGACAGACAAAATCAAAATGCGTTTTTGGCGATGATCTCACTTTTGCGCCGTTAACTTTGAGAATTCCAGTCTCATGAGGTAGCCACGACACAGTGCTTGGGTCTGTGTCACCAGAGAGGCCAGTTTATCATCACGTAGCTCCTCTAGGGTTCCAAGCAGGCCTGCTTTGAAGAAGACCTGGATTCACGTGATACAGGGGTAGCAGTTCAGAAAAACGGGTTTGGTTTAGTGAGATCAATGTTGCAGAATTGTGTTACTTGATTAATCTGGAGAGCATACCTTGGTCGTCCCAAATCTGTACTGTGTATGGTCAACATCAATTGAACCAAGAAGCTTCTCAGAAGCTTTCCTGCCATCGATGAACTGCCCCTCAGGGATCGCACTCGTATTCAGTATTCTGTATCTGTTAGGATTCAGACAAGTAGACACAATCAGCATCGTATAAATGGACAGAACCGATCCATTAGTTTTGATATAGTGGGTTTGATGTAGTGGGTTTCAAGTTTAGGGTTTAATGTCTACCTCTGCTTGAAGTCAGCGTAGAGGATCCTGCTGGGAAATCCCTTTCTGCAGATCCTGATTCCCTCCAGCACACCGTTACAGCGCAGCTGGTGGATCACCAGGTGGTTGTCCATGATACCTGAAAAGAAAATAATCAATAATGGCAAAAGGTAATATCTCAAAGACACTTGTACATGCAGTATGTATACAAAGTATGAATCTGTACCTGGAGTTTTCACCTCATTTGGAATGAGGCAGCGAACAAAGTGAGGATGTGTGCTCCTCAGGTTGGTCATCAGTTTCCCAAGGTTTTCCTGCGGAGAAACAGCTGACGTTAACAAAAATGTAGAATGTCTAGCAAGTTCAGAAACGTTGCTATTAAAAGAGCTGTTGACAAAATGCATTATTTGTGCATTTCCAAATGTGCAAATATGCTCTACAGTTTTATATACTAAATTTGATTTAACATTGTGTTTTATAACTCAATATTTGCTATTAAATCATGTGCAAACACCCCTGTGTCTTTCTACTATGCCGCTGGGCAGCTTCATTGTTCTCTATGCTAGTTAACGTATTTATCCACCCATTTTGCTATTGTTGCTTTGGAGTGATTGCATTGGCCAGCTACAATGAGAAGCCTCATCTGTTAAGTTTCACGTTGCTTGGAGGTGGAATTTTGCTTTAAGTACAATCGGATGCTGTACCCTGAAAACAGCCGACACCGTCTGGAAGGAGCCTCCTTTCTTCTTCCCTCCTTTCTTTCCACCTTTTCCAGCTCCGCCACCGCCGGCATCAGCTCCAGATTCTTAACATGAGATAGAAATATGAACTGTAGCGATAGCAAGCATATTGATTGATTGCATGTATTTGACAATATCGTTATACATCCTGATATGTTGACAGTGAAATACCTGCTTCAGAAGCGGAAAATGAAGCGTACAGGTAAGGCAGCAATTTAACCGAGGACTTCTGGTAGAGCTGGACCACAGACTCGTTCAGAGGGTCCTTGTTTTTATCCAGCCAGCCGGAGATGTTGTAGTCGACGGTGCCGGCGTAGTGCACCAGGGAGAAGTGGGCCTCTGGCTTGCCTTTGACCACCTTGGGCTTTTGGAAAGCGTTATTCTTTCCAAGATGCTGGTCGTAAAGTTTGTTCTTGAAAGAAGTGTCTGAGGCCTTAGGGAACATACACTCCTCTTCAAGGATGGAAAAGATTCCCATGGGCTGTAGATATCAGGGTCAAATGACATGTAAAATAATCAATCCAATGTAGATAGAGGGCAAAAGAAAAAAACCCCATTAAAGACACATTTTCTTTAGGACAACAGCGTACCTTCTCGATGAGCTCGATGCAGGCCGCCAGGTCCATGCCAAAGTCGATGAACTCCCATTCGATGCCTTCCTTCTTGTATTCCTCTTGTTCCAGCACAAACATGTGGTGGTTGAAAAACTGTTGCAGTTTCTCGTTGGTGAAGTTGATGCACAGCTGCTCCATGCTGTTATACTGTGACAAGAGCCATCAAAATGAATGCGGGTGAGTATAACTGAAAAGCCATCGCCACAAAACGGTTCTTGTCGATGTGACCGAAGGACCAAACTCACATCGAAGATCTCAAACCCGGCGATGTCGAGCACTCCGATGAAGAACTGCCGGGGCTGCTTGGTGTCCAGCATCTCATTGATCCTGATCACCATCCATAAGAACATCTTCTCATAGACGGACTTGGCCAGGGCGCCAACTGCATTGGTGACCTCATGAAAATAATAATGAGAGTTATGATAATGATAATGAGAAGAATAAAAGGAAAATTTGTCTTTGCCATCTACTTGTACAGTACCTACCTGTGGGACTGTCTGTCCTTTGGTGACATATTCGTTCCCCACCTTCACTCGGGGGTAGCAGAGGCCTTTCACCAGGTCCGCAGCGTTCAGGCCCATGAGGAAAGCCACCTTGTCGGCCACTAATAGACACATACGAAAGCAAACAGGTTTATCTTTTATGGCGACTGTTTGTATACTGAACAGATTTTATTTGTTCTCCAGCCTCACCCTCGGTGCCGTCGGACTCGGCCTGCTCCTCTCGCTGCTTCTGCTTGAACTTCATGTTCCCATAGTGCATCACGGCACCAGTCAGCTTGTAGATGGCCCCTTTCTCATCGCTGGTGAAGCCCAAGATATCAATGGCGCTCTGGAAAGACGTAAAACAGCGTGATTATTAAAGCAAAGACAGTGTACGCTCTATTAATTGAATTATATATTGTTAACTCTCCAGAGACCACTCACATCCGTAGCCACCAGTTCCTCTTTGTCGTCGATACTGGCCACGGAGATCTGCCCCTGACTTACCAGGGGAAAGTCGTATGGGTTTGTTGAAATAAGCAGCATGTCTGTGAAAATTTTTTAAGAAAAATAGCACAGTGATATTTGTAATAGTCTATTTTCTTTAGAGGTATTGTCACATCATGTATTTTTATTACTTGATACAACCAATAATGCTTTAAGTTTAATAATATTCACACCTATCAGCTCTGCTTTGTGGCCCGTCATGATCTGGTAGAAGATGTGGTAGCTCCTCTCTTCAGACAACTGGAACGTCACTCTGGACTTCTCCAGCAAATCTGCACAGAAGACCATAACAGGACATAGAAAGAAACAGAAGATTAAACGCTGATAATCTTTTGCAAGTATTAACAGAAAGGTTGGTATATTATTTTCAAGTCACACTTACACGTTTCGATATCTGCAGAGGCCAGTTTTCCTGTTGTCCCAAAGTGAATTCTGATGAATTTACCCTATAAATACATGTATAGAAAAGATCAACACAAGTTTTCATGGTTTTTGGCCAATTTCTATAAGACAAGTTCAAGAACAATATCAAATTTAGATAATAGATCAAAGATGGCGTTGAAAGGTTCTGAACAGAAGA